>JAOTQE010129096.1:0-24030 GCA_025631205.1 Nesometra sesokonis
ATTTTGTTATGCATCAGTGCGTAACACGGCGATGCGCCCTCTTTACCTTTCACACAGAATCGACAAAAACCTGCTACAGTTATAATACGGTATTTTGATTAGGTCCCGAGGAGGATTAATTTAAGCCTTCGTATAGGCGTATTTCCCTTTCACATAGAACGCCGGTGTTTACAAAATACGGTATTAATACCGTTTTAATGGTCTGTGTGAAAGGGGTTTAAGACATTCCCGTCTTATCTGGGAAGTACGGTATAATATAGAAGGTATATTTTGTCTAAATTGGTCAAATCCATCGAAAAATGGTATCCTGGAATTACTCGAAAACAACTGTAACGACGGTGGTCAATGGAGGTTTTACATCTCCCCTCAGCCGTGGGGTAGTGGGGTTCGGCCAAATTATATCAACTGTGGAAAAATTGTACCATATGGGGTAGTGACAATCATAGGCCTTCCCAAATTCTCGAATAATACATAGGCCTACGGGGCGTCGTCCTACACACTACCCATTTTAGGCCTACAAACCATGATTTGTAAAAGACAAACCACTTTTTGTCTTTTTATCGAAAGACAAACTATGGTTTGTAAAGACAAAACATGGTTTGTAAAAGACAAAACTGACAAATCATTGTAAAAAGCAAACCATAGTTTTAAAGTCTTTTACAAACCATGTTTTGATTTAACCATTTGCCTTCCGATAAAATGGCAAAACATTCTTTGTCTTAAAATTACAAACCTTGTCTTTTACAAACATGGTTTGTCTTTACAAACCTTGGGTTGTCTTTCAATGAAAAGACAAAGTACTGTATATGGTTTCACAAACCATGATCTGTCTTTAGGCCTACAAACCATTGTACGAGGCGCCGTCCAACACTACCCATTCTGTCCTACAAACCATGGTTTGTAAAAGGCAAACCACTGTTTGTCTTTTTATCGAAATACAAACCATGGTTTGTCCTTTACAAATGGTTTGTCTTACGATAAAAATACAAACCATAGTTTGTCTTACGATAAAAAGACAAACCATGGTTTGTCTTTACAAACCATGGTTTGTTTTTCGATAAAAATTGTCCAATCTAGGCAATGTTTATTCATGGCCCAAAGAAAGTGGGGTGGAGTCATGTGGAAACATGCGTGGCTTTGGAAGGTCACGTCAGTCTCCTCTCACTCCCTTGCCAAAAAAAAAACATCGGAACCGAGATGCGACAATTTTTAACCTATTGTTCGGAAATGGTGCCCTATAAAATGGGGTTAATTTAAGTCCGAGCCCTATTATTAAATGAATAAAGCTCTTCGGTCGGGGTTGGTTTATGAAATATTCACCAAATTTAATGTGGCACCTCTCTCCCGTAATCAGGATTGCCACTGAAAGGGCCCTTTAAGGAGAGGATCAAGACATGAGGGTTGTGCGCGATCGTAGTTAATTACCTTAGCCCCACCATGGTCGTTGCTAAATTAGACACTACAAAAATTGTAGAATATAGCACTCCTGATGCTCAGAAATGGCACTCTTAAACAAATGTTTAAAAACATTTAAAGGTGCTTCAATTTAACGTAATCAATTGAAGAAAACAACACACCCATTTCAACTCCATCATAATCATTTTTTTTCAGGAGGGCGGGAGATGATTAAAAAATCTGGAGACTCCTGCCATTTTCAGGAGACTTGGGACCTCTGTAAAAGTAATAAATTGAGGCACGACTATGTTGCTATTTGAATACACTACGCACCCACCTCAACCTGGCACTTGGATGTGAACCCCCAGACTGGGGAATTTGAGACAATTACAATACACATGTCACCCCAAGATGCTCACTGTAATAGGAGAATTGAGGATTCAGGTTTCAGACAAATTTCCGTAATTTAGTCACTGAATGACGTCACCTTTTGTACAGACATTTGAACAGCTATTGGAAACTATTATGCGAAGTCACGGATTATTAACGATGGATGGCTTACAATTAGTTTAATACTATAATATTTTTCACATTATCAAAATTTTCTCAAAATTTTAGGGGGTTCTGACTCCCTCCCCTGTTGCTACGCCCCTGTAAGCAGCTCAAAAAGATAATTTAAACGCAGGAGATTAATCTAAGCACATAAATTTTTCAATTTTCTTGCACCTCACTGGTTTTGGTGGTGGAAAAGTCTTCTCGGATAAGGATTATACACATACGGCTCATGTGCACTATAAAGAACCCAGTACATCTTTACTTTTGAAACGAGTAGGGTGGTGGTCCAAACATCCCCTGCTTTGAACAGATGAACGAGCGCCTGTATCGGACAGCAGGGCATGATGTGACCCTTAGGGACGTAAAAGGTGACAGCAAAAGCGTGGTCCACAGCGCCTTGAAACTCAACTGTGTATAGCACTATATAAATCTAATTACATTACATTTCATTAATGACCTAACTGCTTGTTAGATTGTAGTAGTGCCTGCACAGTGCGAGTCTTCAGGACATAACCGATTCGTAGCTCCCGATAGATGAATGCCGATTAAAAGAACAAATAATTTAAATTCTTGTTTTTATGTAATTTTATTGAAAGATTATCCAGTTTTATAACACACACTACTTAATTCTGCCTTTGTCTACATGCATTAGTAGAATTGTTTGAAGTACAGTAGAGCATTCCGTATAAATTATTTGTTACAATGTTACAAACACCTTTAGCAAAATTATACCTCCTTTACACCAGGAAAAGACATCAAAGAAACACATTCACACGGAAAACACCTCGAGATCACCGCTCATTTTTGGTGTTGTCCACACAATTACATAAGGGAGGTGCAAATATTTTGCTTGACCCTTCACATTGAATCCCCGGTGACGTAAGGAGTTTTAAGTGTGCACATTCAACTGTTCAACACAGAGTTCTAAACACCAGATGTGTCTTTGTAATCTACACTGAGCAAAAACTTGTTGACTCCTGATGTGAGGAAACTCTGAGACGGGTGAAAGGAGGTTTCAAAGGCGTTTACCAAATTTGATTATCTATTTTAAGGACAAACAAAAACACAGGAATTCTAAACACCGGATGTGTGTCTTTGGAATTGAAACTGAGAAAAATTTTAGAGTCCAGATGTGTAGAAACTCCTGAAGCGGTGAAAGTAGGTGAGAAAGGCATTTCTATGACCTATTTAAGGACATGTAAGAACACAGGAATTCTAAACAGCGGATGTGTGTCTTTGGAATTCACACCGAGAAAAACTTAAGAGTTGACTCCCGATGTGTACAAATTCATGAGGCTGTAAAAGGAGGTGTGAAGAAGGTTTACTAAATTCGATGATCAAGAGCAAAGAAGTTCTAAACACCAGATGCGTCTTTGTAATCTACACGGAGCAAAAACTAAGGAGTTGACTCCCGATCTGTGGAAATTCCAGAGGGTGAAGTGGGGTGTGAAAGGCATTGACCAAATTCGAAGATCTATTTTACAGTTACAAGCAAGAACACAGAAATTCTAAAAACCGAATGTTTGTCTTTGGAATTCAAACTTAGAAAAGAGTTGATTCCCGACGTGTGGAAACTCCAGAGGCGGATGAAAGGCATTCACCAAATTTAAAGATCTATTTTACAGTTACAAAGTAATTGTGTTGTGATTAAAAATTTACTAATTGCGTGCATTTACTGTAACTTACAATATCAAACTAGCAATTACTAAATAAAGGTATCCAAGCATATACAAAACATTGCTATATTAATCAACATGATAGATAAGATCCCAAGTATTAACAAGAACATACGAGATCTCACCACAAATATGAGTTGGTAAGATCAATCTGAGAAAATTACCAAAATACATTAAGTATAGATTTTTTTTATTATTTAATTTGTACTTTCATTTCTACAAATCAGCAAATAATAAATGCCATGCTCTGAGATCAAAAACAAGGTCATCAACTGCTAAATGCTGACCTGAAATGCTTGGGATGTATGAACAACGGAATACTGTTATTTAATTATACATGAATATGCAATTTTCATTGAGGGTACAGTAGCACTGGTTGTAAGGCATAAAAATCATATTGTATATTGCCATTTTAGAGATTGACCTAAAATGTTATGTCATGGATTAACAACGAAGCATTACCTTGGTTGGTTGAAAGTTGTTGTTAGGAATTTCTTGTTTATTTTACCCTTGGTAATGTGTACTTAAATTATCATTTGTGTGATACGTGCTAATGTTCTAAAAGCACGTTATATTACAATTCATTGTAGGAAAGCAGAGATGTAGCCAGAAAAATCCAAGGGTGGGCAGCAACAATGTAAGGGTGGTGGTAATATGATTAAAAACAGTATTCTTAGATTTTCCAGAGGCTTAGGGTGGGTGGCAGGTTGAAATTAGGCAAGGTGGAAGGCCTTAAAATAAGTTTTAGGTTGAGTGGAATATTTTTAGGGTGGATGGCCCTGCTCACCTCCCTCCAGCATAATTACATCCCTGGGAAAGTCATGCACTGCACATTAGTTCCATTGCACTAATGGATATCAATTATTCCTACATCCCAAACTGATTGTACATGTATACATTGCTTACTGCCACTTAACATTGTAGTGGCTTAAAGTGAATTCTCACAATTATACATTTTCGCAGAATACCAAAACACGAAGATTTGCTTTATAAAGCATCATGTTTTAAGATTCTTGAAATAATAAACACACAAAATTGAAACCGAGATCACAAGGCTGCATACAATTTTCAACCAACTGAAGGCCCTTTCGTTTAATATTAAAGAAAAACTTATCAGCTTTTGAGCAGATACAATAAACTTAACAGATTTGAGCAGATACAATTGACAATTTAGTGATGATTACATCACTTTCATTGGGAGTACACTGATGCTGGACATAAAGCATACAATTTTCATATTGGTGGCATCAATTAACTTACTGAATTTTGAGATTTTAAAGAATAAAGCAAATATTATAATTTTTAAAGACCATTGTGTGTGATTGGGGGTTATGTATGGTATAATACAATATCTGTGGTGTTCCTAACTATAATTTTACAATTGATGGACTTATGGGGCAATGTTTTGAATGTTATGGCCTCAAAGTTGAACAACTGGCCTCAAAGTTGAACACCTCATTTATGCATGCATCTTTTGGTGACGGCCACTCCTACTGGCATTCACAAAACAATACAAAATGAGTAACTGACTATGAAGCAGCAAATAATTTCCAGAAGCACAACTTTTACTAGTATACTACTTCTATTACTACTAAATAATTGTTTACATCAATAAATCTTTAAGTTGGTGGTCGATACATAATAAGCATTAACAATTCAACTGTACATTTACATTCAATTAAACTTCACTTAATATAAAAAATACACTTTTTAGATTATCCTCATAATTCACAAATGTTATATGACTGTATTAGTTAGTTTTCCATAGTTATTACACAAAACAATTTCCTATTATATTTGTACAGTCAACGGTCACAAATCCGACACTTTGAAAAACTGAATTGAAATTTACGACCTTTTATAAGGTCCTAAATTTAGGCGAAACTTTATTTTATACATTCTTTCACAAACTCTTTTGCGATAATAAGCTATAAGGCAGATTAAAAATAAAAATGCAATTTTATTTTTACTTAGCAAGTCATATATACACAGGAAAAAATAAAAAGTATTGTTTTGTTTTGAGAAAAAAAAATACTTGCATTTTCAGATAAATATTCAGGAATTGGAGGTTGCAAAATTATGAATGGATTGTCAGAGAATTTGCTAACAGGCCAAAAACAAAATTTTACTTTTATTTCAAATCTTTATTTCCTGCAACGGCAGATTCACAAAACAATGTATAACAAATGTCTCGCCTTACAAAACCAATTTAAACTGATAAACTCAACTCTCCTGAAAGTTTTCAGAAAACCGGACAAAGAATGGTCGGTTTTGGTAGAGTTGACTGTATAATTACAACATTGAAATATTGGAAATGTATTTTTATTAAACCAAGTATTGATATACATTATACTGTGGTGAAAATGGTTTTGTACATATTAGGTAAATAAAGCAAATATTGACTGAAGTAGAATAGTGGAAAAATATTGCCTGTTATGAGTCTTAATAGAATGAAGAAATTTAAATTCACTGAAGACCAAAGGCAATATTTACCAATATCACATAAAATATGTAAACACAAGAATTGCTTTACAATTCTATGATTTGTGTTTTGAAAGGTGTGGTATATTGGAAAAATATTCCCTGCGATGAGTCTACATAAAAGAAACTGAACTCACCGAAGATCAAAGGCAATATTTTCCAACATTCCATAAGGTACTGTATGTAAACAAGATGTGCTTTACAATTCTATGGTTGAGTTTTGAACAACACGGCATGTTGCAAAAATATTCCCTGTGATGAGTCTTCTAGCATGAAGAAAATTAATCCACTGAAGATCTAAGGCAATATTTTCCAATATTGCATAAAGTATATAAACACAAGAGTTGCTTTATAATTCTATATACTGTATTGTGTCTTGAAAAACAGTGTCAATATGAGATAAATATTGATGTCATCAACAAATTATAACATACTATAGCAATTACTAAAGATCACTGATTGCATTGAATGCACATTTAACACCGATTACAAAAAAAAGAAATTATACAAATTGCAGAAAGAGATTTCTAAACTAGAGACAAAAAATACATAATAAATTCTGGTTACAGTATAATCATTTTATGCAATAATTTTTACAAGCCTCTTCCTCCTCAGTGCTTTACATTTTACACATGGGCATGGTTTCTACATTATAGGCATTAATGGTTGTATCATAACCTTGGTCTGCAACACTATGCATATACCGTTTACCGTTTAATTGTGCTATCTATTGGACCATTCTAAAAATGTTGGTTAATTGCCAAATTTTATCTCTAAAAATAAATTTGAGTGAACTTGTAAAAAATACAAAAATAACCTTCAAATATGCACAATGAATTAATAAACAATTGAGAAATTCAATAACTTATTAATCCATTATATCACATTTGATACAAAATAAACCATTATCCATACTTAATTGTTATTTGCCAAATTTTACTTCTGAAAGTGACTTTTTGAGTGATTGTAAAAAATATAAAAATAACCTTCAAATCTCCACAATAAATTAAACAATTCAGAAAGTCAATAATGTTTTAATCCATTATATCAAATTTGATACAAAATAAACTTATATCCATACTTAATTGTTATTTGCCAAATTTTAAATCTGAAAATGACTTATTATTTTTGAGTGATCTTGTAAAAAATATAAAAATAAGCTTCAAATCTGCACAATGAATTAGCAAACAATAATTCATTAATCCATTATTTCAAATTTGATATAACATAAACTGATATCCTAATCATCACCTCCTTTAGACCGTCTGGTAGCCGACACTCTTTGTCCTCTTACGACCTATCAAGTACGCAATGAGCACAATGACAACAAGACCGGCGAGTGCGCACCCCACAGCGATTGGAACGATGTTACTTGATTTGTCACCAGTCTTGCAATCTTCATCTGAAACAAAATTGTAAATTTATTGTGGATCTGTACAGGTACAACATGTTTTTATCACAGTCAAATTGTCTGATCTAACTCTCACCTTATGCGTAAATTTTCATGTTCATTTGAGGCATGACACGGCAAAACCACCAAGTTGTAGGAAAATTGAAAATTAATTTAATTTTAAAGCCAGATTAGAATTTTCATAAGCTTTAAAATGAGGGGTCAATTATCAAAATCAGACATGTATAACTGAAGTTATTGAACAAAATATACACAAATTTCCTTTGTATTTGTTTATATTTTTTGTTGGTTATTGGCTTTTTTTTCTCAAACTTCCTGTGCGATAACTTTGTGGGTTTGCTACGACTAGCCTCATATGATTTCTATTAAAAATGGCGTAAGCAATTTCTTTTAGAACGTCCAAGCAAGAAGTTGAAACTAGCAACATTTCGTAACCCTTGAAAGGGTCCAAGAAGTGAAGAACATAAATATAGCTGGTATGCTACCATTAATACTACATGTTTTTAAATTGGCTGTGTGACAGACTAAAAACAGAGCGTGCTGTACTATTTCAATCACAATCACCTGGGCATAAACTTAAACGGCTAATATTTACACCAATACAAAGGGTGCAATTTTTAGTGTTTATATCTGTTGGCTGACTACCATGTAATTGGAGCAGTACAGAAAGGAATTTGTTTCTGTCAAGTATTTTATTTTCATTGTAGGTTGGGTTTGCAAAGGAAAAAGTTATCCAATAAATTATCGTGTTAAAAATTATTTGATAGAAGAGCTGCAGAAATGAGTGTTTAACTTATTATGACATACTAAAGTTAAGCTGTGTTTCCACGAGGCGGACGCAGGTGCGGGCAAAAAAAATATCGCTCATCGTTATTTTCAATGGAGCCATTTCCACGAGGCAGACGCGGACGGGTAGGCGCGGACGCGTTTTCTTGAATCGCTCATGTAGCGATTTTGCCCGCGTCCGCAACTGCCCGCATGGGGAATTTCCTTGTTATTACGTAATTTTTTAAATGCTCGTGTTCTGTTTGGACCAATCTAAGACCTTTTATCTGTACAGTACCTTTTCTTCTGCTGTTCGTTGGTAATTAATTTCATAATTTTGGGGCGTAAAGTCACGAATCCGTCCTCAGTCCCACCCTGGTTGGGGCTGAGGCCAGTGGCGGCGCCAGGAATTCCCCGAAAGCAGGGCAATGCCCCCGATAGGGGGGCACGGATCCCCCAACGAGTTGTGCAGGTTCGATTTTGAGGTGGGCGTGTCCCCGGTTTCAGTCTGACGAGCAAAGTTTAAAAAAAAAACCTTTTTTTGCCATGTTTTGCGTGCTTTTTTAAGCCAGTTTTGGTGTTGGGTTCGTCTGTCTCTTGACAGTACCCTACAAAACCTTAAATTCTCCCCGACGGGGGGAAAAGGTCCCCTAACGGGGGCGGGGGTGCTGATTCACACTAGCCCCCGTACCGCCGCCACTGGCTGAGGTATGGAAATTTTGAAATTTAGAACATCTTGATGACTGGAAATGGCAATTGCATGGATTGGAGCATTTTGACCAAAATAAATAAAATCCAACATTATTTTTTATAATTTTTTTCTGTCACACTGACTCTACACTTGTTCCTGCGTCCGCCTCGTGGAAACAGGTTACCCGCACCCGCGTCCGCCTTGTGGAAACATAGCTTTATCCGATAATTATCCAATTATATACAGATTATCCGATTCTATCCCAATAATTATCCTAAATACACTAATATTTTACCTCTGACATGGGGTCAAACTTGATCTTGTTTTTGCGAGGATTCCACTGCAGTGCCACACAAGGAAAAGGGAAAGTATCATTATGCTAGTAGTATTATGATCTGCATTGATTTGCAAATATGTATATATATAAAAAATGATTTGATTGGATAGTTTATCTGATAATCTGAAAATCCTACAGAAACATGGCGAGGACCCAACAGGCAGGAGGAATTTATCAGGTGGACCGAAAAACCCCCACTAATTTCAAACCTTTCTTACTCCCACATGCTTCTTGAAAATTTGCACACGTACATAGTTGGATATTGTCTATTAATTGGCAAAGATTAAAGGTCTTGGGTCCTACTGTTTTGCCACACTAAAAAAATTGAGAAACGCATGTTAAAAATTGACGTATCGGAATGAAAGAAACTTCCCTTACTAATAACTCCACGTTCCAATAAATACTCGATGAGTCCTCTATCCTACTCACACTCTGTGTGTAGTCTCTTTTTCCATGAAGAAATGTAGTTCCTAACCTCATCTAGAGAGTTTTCCCACAGACAATGGCTAGCTTTTCCTTCCATTCATCTTCCATGAATTTGTCTCTCCTGTTTGCATAAACCTCTTTTAATGTATTCCACATCACATAGTCCATCGGACTGAGGTCTAGCGATTGTGATGGCCACTCATCTTTCCACATAAAACTAGGTGTTGCTTCTGCAAAGTTTTGACCTGTATTGCTATTGTGCGAGGGTGTGCCGTCTTGTTGAAACACACACAGCAATTGTACCCTAGTAAAAACCTCTGCAGTGAGGGACACATTTTGGCACTGTGCCATAAATGACACCTACCACCTGGCGCATCATTGTGGCACTTCAAATTTTATTTTTTTCACTGTGACAAAAGTATCAAAAGCAAACGTTGCCATTTTCAGCATTTTTAGAAAAAGACCTCATAAACATATTGCCACATTTCAAGCATTATACCTTGTAAAACACCAGAGCTAGTGAAGTTTGAAAATAAGTGACATTTTTTGGGCCACCCGATTTATTTATCATTGGCATCAATTAAGTTAAACAAAAAAAAATAACTTACATTCCCCAGGATGGTCACTACCTTCAGCAAATGGTTGGAACTTGACATCCGAAAACGTAATGTTCAAGCTATCAATTTTCATCATATAGTTGGCATCACACTTGTAGGTCTTGTTTAAATTGGTTTCGAAAAAGTTTCCAGTTGCATTGGCCTCTTCCTCTGGAAAATAAAACCAATTCAACATACTGTATTATTATCACACTATCACAGTGAAGAGAATTAAGACCATGAAAGGCTCAAAATCAATGGTTTCCAATGAAACTTGGCACATGTTTCAATGCCATCAGGGAAGGATTGCTATGAGCAGTCTTTAGACAGTCTTAACATTAAGACTGTCTAGAATTGTGTGATGTCATGCAGTCTTTAATTATAGACCATTCCTATACAATGTCTTAGCAGTTAGCAGTCTCAAATATTAAAAGTCTGCTTGGAGCAGGCTTTAAACGATCTTTCACAATATGGTGTTAGCATTTGACATGAAATTGGCTGTTTTATGAAATATTAGAAATACAACTGCTTATGTAGGTACTGCATCATAAAATTAAACCTTGTATAACATTATTTTGAAAAATCGAGCATAAGTGGCATGGTCGTGGCACTACAATTAACCTGCAATTTGCAACCTCTCATTACTGTTACTATGGAAAGTTTGTTTGGGATTCAATATTAATAAATTAATGTGGTCATAGATATAACTACTTTTATAGCAACAGTCTAACTGAGGTGAATTTCTATGTGTTAAAGCCAGCTTTATTCTGTGAGGTAAGACTACTAACTGATTTATAAGACTGATTTATAGCAATCCACCCCTAAATTGTGAATTTGCATATTCTGTTTCTTCAATTTTGAGCACATTCGTTTTATACACACTTTAAAAAATCGAAAAATGAAATATCATTGATCACATTGGTCCGAATTCATTTTCTAGATCAAAATCAAACACTGTATTATACCAATAGATTTATTATGTACGGCCAGATAGTGAACTTAACACTGTAGAATTCCAATCCCACGTAGGTGCCTACTATTGAAGATGGTCAGCCTTTGTCACAAACATTTCAGTTAAATAATAGTAACTGTTTTAAAATGTTTGTACTCTTGTCATAAGAATTATTTATGTATTTTACATATATTTCAATTTTTTATATTTGGATTAAATTTTCTTCTATTTATTGATAAATCAGAAACTTTTATGAAAGATCTAGGGTGCAATTTCGCAGTAGCATCAGCACCAAAACGTAACATGATCTTATTGGTTGGATTGTGGACATGTTCTTCAATAATAGGCGCTTTCATGGAATTACAGTATGGGGCTATGTATTCAATGGAAGTTCACTATCTAGCTGTTAAAATGATACATCTATGATTATGCAATAAATAATAATAATAATCTACATAGAGGGTGCCATCCATTACAATGTGTGAATTGCTGTTATGCTTCTATCATAGATGGGTATGGTGGCTAATAATAATAATAATAATAATAATAATAATAATAATAATAATAATGTATATTTCTTATTGCGCATTATGCTAAAGCATTCCTTAAGCACTCTCCATTCCCATTATTTTCCTATTTGCAATACCCAAACAGGAATGCAATAATATTAACAGTGGGGGTGGACAGTACCAATTTAAACAGGAGAATATTTTGGACTCAATTGTCAATTCTTTATATTTGGATTAAATTTTCTTCGATTTATTGATAAATCAGAAACATTTATGATAATGCGCATGTTTTTCATTCTATTGTCACTTAAAAAAAACGTAAAAAAAAATGTTTAGGCTCAATCTTAGGAAGGTTTAAGCCTGTTAAGCCCACCCCCAGCCCCTTGAATCTGCCACTGATATCTTCTTTTTCCAATGATTGCGCATGTCTTTACTATCATTCAATAATTAGTACCACAACTAGCAGTTATGTTCATATTTTTTGTTGTAATTCCAAATCCAGAAATACCAAGGTGTCCTGACAGAGCATACTTTTAAAATTAATATCATTATCAACAGAGGTCCATATTTGTTCATACCAACCCTGAAACCTAGAGTGAGAAGTACCAGGATGGTTTCTGACATGAGATAGTTTATTACCCATGTGAAGATTTATTAGGTGCTAAATGCATATTGTATAAAATCTAATGTTTCACATTACCTTCATTAAGTGGATTGAAGTATGTTACCATTATTTCAGCCATTTCAAAAGCATTAAATTCACCGGCGGTTTTGGTGTAAGCTTTGCTGACTAACTTTTCAAAGGTCATTGACATACTCCACATGTTCTGTAAGTGTTCAAACTCAAGGACAAACATTGAACTGTTCTTGCCGCAAGATGACTTGTCCGATGTGGCGTTAAGTGGTAACATAACCTTCACAGCAACACTCTGGTGAAATAAATTGACAATTATGAGGTCTCGCCGCAAAATGAGTTGCATCATAGGCAATATAAAATTGAAAATCTAAATAGATATGAAGTTATAGTTTTGACAAAATTTGCTTTCATTAATTATGAGTACTATGGTACTTGCACTATAATATACTTTTTAGGTCAGCTTCATGCAGGAAAGTCTCCTTAATGCAGATTGAGATTTATAGTCTTTTATTTACTTTTAGGTTGCTTTATTGGGCATTTTCTCAAAACCATATTACAATACATAAAAACTTCAAATGTTCGTATCTTGAAATATACTTGGGATCTAATGAATGCCATTTCAAGTGTGAATTACAAATTATGCCCTATTAGAAAGTACCAATAACTTAATATTGGTCTTTCCTACCATTTTGTAGTGAGAATTTACAATTTCTGGTTTAAACTTTTTATCTGGGGGTAAATCTTCACATAATGATGTCTGAACACTGCCGTTATTTATCAGGCCACAATTGTTTTAGCCTTTTAGATTATGTCTGCAACAATTACCAAGCTAAGTTTGGGGGTTTTTTATTATTTATTTGGATACACCTTAAACTAAACAAACAGCTTTAAGCTCAATCCATACTATAAAATTTTCTTTGAAAAAATCTGAGATGGTAACACAGGAGCCACTGGTTGATTTAGCATAGAATGTCATATTTACAAAAGATGCTCTATATACTTTTAAGAAAGTTCATATTATCAACCATATTATTAACCATAATATTTATGTAATACAAAAAATCCATCTTTACGGATACACATTTGTTTTGAATAACAATTTGAAAAATAGTAGAATGTGAAATGCCAAGCTGCTTGTAAATTCTTAATTCACATTATTGGTATTTGTAAATGTTGGTTATCTATAGAGCACATCATACAAAGTCTCTATGTGCTTGCACAATTGTGTTTTGAAAAAGAGAACAGAAAAATAAAAGAAAATGTACACAAGGAGGTAACAATTAGAATTATAGGAATATGTGGTCAATAAATCTCTTTTTGAAAATAAGGAGAGGAGACTCGCAGACAGTTATGGGAAGAATATTCAAAAGCTTTGGGCCAGCAACCATGAAGAACCTTTTACCACAGGGGCGGATTGCAATAAAACCGTCTTAATTTTCGGTCTTAACTTACTGAATTAAGCCGGCTTTAAAACAAAGACAGTCTTAGCGAAATCGCCCCAGTTAGACCATTACTATAAGTTTTTCCTAAAACTGTGTTGAGTATTGAATCCCAAACAAACACTCAATAGTAACAGTGATTGAGGGTGCTATTGCAGGTAAATAGTAACAGTGATTGAGGGTGCTATTGCAGGTAAATTTTAGTGCCACAATTGTTGAACTTGTGCTTGATTTTTTCCAAATAACTAATTTTTAGGTAAACTTTGTACCACATAAACATTTGAATTTTTTAACAAAAAAATTAACTTCATGATATGGGGCAAGGCATGGCAAAACCACCAAGTTGTCGCACATGAAGTTATTGAGAAATAAGCAAATAAACAACAGGAAATATAAACAAATACAAAAGAAATCTGTGCCTATTTTGTTCCATAACTTTGGTTGTAGATGTCCGATTTTGATAATTGACCCCTCATTTTAAAGCTTATAACATGTGTAATATGCATATAAATTAACTCCATTTTTTAATTTTGCGACAACTTGGTGGTTTTGCCATGACATGCCTCATATGGTGAGTGATGTCACTATTATAGGTGGTCTTAATGTTAACACTGCCTAAAGACCACTTATAGCAATCCACCCCAGATCTTTAGTTGCCATGTTGGAAGAATAGTATCATTGGCAGCAGATCTGTGAGTACAAGAACAAGTAGCAGAGCATTGTTGAATTAGATGTCATATAGCTTTACTTCTTTATAGTATACCTTGTTTTTTTCATCTTTATAAGAGAAGCTGAAATTAGCGTTAAATGCCATGTTCATACAGGTTTTGTTGCCATCTTTCACAGTCCAGTTGCCCTCAGTTTTAGGCTTCGGGGTAGTCATAGGTGTGGTGAACATAGAGGTTGTCATAGAGGTGGTCATATTCGTTGGCATCGGAGTGCTTGAGTTGTCAATGATAGAGGTCATTATTATAGTGGTCATCGAGGTGGTTGGAGCTACTGTTGTAGTTGCAAGGTCTTGGGTGCACACACTTTCTACAAGTGAATTGAAAATTTATTTGACTGAAAGTATTCTATTTTATGCATGATGAACAAAAACCGACTCTAACTTACTAACTTTAATTCTGATTTACAGACTCTGACTTACAGATTTCAACTTTAACTTACCGAGTCTGAACTACCAGCTTTGACTCTGATTTACTGACAATTACTTGTCTCAGACTTACCGACTCAGACTTACCAACTTTGACACTCATTTACCGACTCCGAATTACCAATTTTACTCCAATTTACAGACTCCAACTTACGAATATCGATTCTAACTTACTGAATCTGACTTACCAGCTTTGACTCTGATTTACCGACAATCACTTGTCGTCTTAGACTTACCAACTTTAGCTTTCATTTACCGACTCTGACCTACCAACTTTTACTCCGATTTACAGACTCCGACTTACGGACTTTGATTCTAACTTACCGATCTGACTTACCAGCTTTGACTCTATAATACCGACAATTACTTGTCGTTTTAGACTTACCAACTTTAGCTTTCATTTACCGACTCAGACTTACCAACTTTTACTCCGATTTACAGACTCCGACTTACGGACTTTGATTCTAACTTACCGAATCTGACTTACCAGCTTTGACTCTATAATACCGACAATTACTTGTCGTCTCAGACTTACCGACTCCGACTTACCTACTTTGACTCTCATTTACCGACTCCGACTTACCAACTTTGACTCTGATTTTCCGACTCGGACTTACCGACTCTGATTGACGTTGACTTACCAACTTTGTCTCGATTTATGGTCTCTGACTTACTGACTTTGACTCTGACTTACTGATTCTTGACTCACCAAACTTTCAGTACGTTGGAGTCAAAGTAATTAAGTCAGAGTCGGTAAGTCAAAGTCAGAATTGGTAAGTCAGAATCAGAGACAATAATTCAGAGTCAGTAAATCAGAGTCAAAGCTGATATTTCAAGTCTGAGACGATAAGTCAAGAGTCAGTAAATCAGAGTAAAAGGTGGTAAGTCAGAGTTGTAAATCAGAGTCAAAGCTGTTAAGTCAGAGTCAGTAAGTCAGAGTGGAATTCGGTAAGACAGAGTCGGCAAGACAGAGTCAGTAAACCAGAGCCCAAGTTGGTAAGTCAGTCCGAGAAAGTAAGTGAGAGTCGGACTCTGTAAATCGGAGTTAAAGCTGGTAAGTCAGTAAGTCAGAGTCGAAGTCGGTAAGTCAGAGTTGATGTTGGTGAGACAGATTCAGTAAGTCAAGAGTCGTATTCGGTAAGACAGAGTCGGTAAGTTAGAGTCAGTAAACCAGAGCCCAAGTTGGTAAGTCAGTCCGAGACAATGTCAGAGTTGATAAATCAGAGTTAAAGCTGGCAAGTCAAAGTCAGAGAGACAGAGTGAAAGTCGTCGGTAAGTCAGAATCGGTAAGTAAGAGTCAGAATCAGATATTGCTTACAGGTTGGGAAGGAATTATTTTCCTAAAGATAAAATATTAAGATTGTTTGATCAGGAAAGTTAATAGAATTACAGGTATCCATTTGCCTTCAGTTGATATACTATACAGAACTAGAGTGACCAATTAATATGCTATAAAGGACTAGAGTGACCAATTTAATTTTAATAAACTATTATTACTGTATTGATAATATAATAATATTGTGGATATTTTAAATATTTTAATGGTAGGCCTAGTTGTTATTTTAAATCTCATGTATTTCACTGTATTCGTAGTAGGCCTGTCACTATATTATCCTACATTTTATAGTTTTTAGTAGTTAGTTTTATGCTTTTAAATTTTTTAATTTTCTTCATTACTTGTAGATTAAGACTTTTTTATTGTTATTGTATTTTAAAGTATTTTTTATTGTTCTATTATGTTGTGTACCAAATCAAAATGTAAGAAACAGGACCTTATGAAAAACAGGATTCCCATCTTCCTGATATGTTTATACTGTATAAAGATGTTCAATAAATAAATAAATAAATTGGTTTTGTCATATTCTATGAGAATCTCAACTGCTGCATAGTGTGCTACTAAATAATTATTCTATTCCAAAGAAGTAGATGTATACAGCTCCTGCTGCTAATACAAACTAATATCTTGATTCTTTCACTGCAACGGTATTAAATTTTTGATGAAAAAATGATTAAGGGAAAACACTGATTGCTAAGTTTCCACTCAAAGTATGACTGTACCTTTGCTGAAGGAACCATTTGCTTCAACGCCAAATGGCTGCAGTTTGACGTTGCTATAGTCCAACACAAGACCCGAGATGCTAGTGTCTGCTTCCATAGCATTGCACCGGTATGCAAAACCAACTGGTGTTTCAAACATTGTACTGTCTCCGGCCTTCACCATAGGTTTACCTAAAACAGAAAAAAAGTAAATAAAAATAATATAATAGCTGATTTTAATGGGTAAAAGGCTTGGTACATGCCTAGTGCTGCTCCAGCAGTATTGGGGTCAGATAGTCGTAGTAGTTTTACAGAGCTACTACTGTAACTCCTCGGCAAAAAGTTAAAATTAGTAGCCCTTCTGATATCCCTGTATCAATGCAAGTCAACCTCATCTCTCCGTGATGCCTGATCCTTGTGTGTTCAGGTAAACGAAGCTCTGGCTAAGAAGTGGAATTTTTTTGAAATTTTTCACCCATCCCCAGCCATCAACTCTGCTGCCAGATGTGACTGCCTACAGCTAGGCTCTTGTCTCTCTATGCCGTCTGTCAGTAGAGGTGGGTTAGTGTTTACCATAGCTATTTGGTAGCTTAAGAAATTAAAGTTAGAATAGGGTTAGGAGAGTGCATTCTCCTTTAAAATGCAGTGAGATTTTGTTTTTAACAGCTTACTCATATTAATAATACGCCTTTTGATGCTGCTATGGGACAACTTTACATTTTTTGCATTCTATTGAATGTTGAGTTCAAAAGTGTGTTAATTCACACGTTTGTCACATTCTTCAAGTGCATCATTGGTATCGAAATTGAACACAGAATATAGACACACATGATGATGGTCATGGCTGAGCATTTTTTTTTTCGCTTTCCAAAATCTGTGTCATCGCAAATCAAAAGCTTTCTATTATTGCTTACCTGGCTCCTTGGCATCAGGGAATCTAGTTGCGTCTTGTGTATATTTAAATTCTATATGGTCTAGAATATAAGATTTACTCGTATTTCTAAACTTGAACAATATTGAGTAGTCATCAAAAAAGGCCAATGTAATATTAGCTTCGGTTTCTGCACATGAACTTCCAGGCTGGTCAACTGTCGCATTTTCTGGTAAACTAAACATGCTTTGTTTGCCCTCCTATTAAAAAATAATAATTTAAAGTACATATAATATACAAATGTTTATGAGTTGAATGTCGGGAATATGTGATGTGTCGTGAATAATGAGTCGTGTTGTACATGTACAGCAGGTCATTTTGAGATATTCACAAAAAATAGACAGAAAGTCATGATTTCACAAAAATGAGATTCCTGTTGATTTGTAAAGTTTACTAATTAAATTTTATGATTACAAACTTCCTGTTTATGATTATTTTTCAATAAACATTTTTTGAACTACATTTTGTAAAGGGTGCTTTTCACAATGGAAAAACATACAGGGATACAAGTCGATTTTCTCCAAAGTGTGTTTTCATGCACTTTGTTTTAAAATGATTTTTTTCTGTTACTGAAGCTATGAACCTCATTTAAAAACCAATTTAAAGCTTATAATCTCTTCTATCCAAATACAACAATAACTCAATTTTGGTTTTCTGTACAACACGATTCATTTTGTGGTGACACGTCACAAATTTAGGTGAAAGACCAACGGTTCCATTGAAGATGGCAGAACTGAGTTGAATTTGTATGGAAATCCATCTTTCAACAAATGAAATTCTCTCCATTCAACGAATACAATATTCAAAACAATAACAGGGATTTCCAGTAGGAAGGAAACTGGCAGTTGCAAAGCAATTATGAAGTACATTCTATACGTTGTGTTGCATAAATTTACTTTTATTGGGTCTATCGCAGGAAAAAAAATCAAAATTTTGAAAATTTGGCAAGCTATGTTCGCAATTGGTGAAATAAAGCAGGAAACAGTCCAAAATCACCTCTAAAGGTGTGCCAAACTTCATTTAATCATCCTTTCATATGACAATAAAAATAATTTTAGGTTAAAATTCTACTGCTAAAGTAGCTATTATTATCTATTATTCTCTTACATACTAACTGGCATCAATGCATTTTGTCTCAGAATTGAATCATCTTTCGTCACAAACTTAGGTCTTGGTAGTTAGGCCACCAAGGAAAAAGTTTTGCGGAACAAATAATTGGCAAAATATTGTTTTGTAATGTAATGTAGTTCGATTCTCAAGATGCTGTAGACCAGATGTTACACATTCATATGACTTTCTACGCCTTTAAAGGTCACGTCATATCCTGCTACCCGATACAGACGCTCATTCACCTACAGTACCACAGTAGGTGATGTTTGGACCAGTATACTACTCGTCTCGAAAGATGTACTGGGTTCTTTATAGTGCACATGAGCTTTTGTGTACACTGGGCCTACAGTTTATAGTCCTTATCAGAGGACTTGTCCCACCACCAGAACCATGGTGCAAGCAGCAGGCCCCGCAGAATTTTAAAATAAAATTTAGTTGGCCTCACAGTTTTTTTACTTTTCCCTTAAAGACTTTTTGCTGGGGCTTGCTGACTTGAGAATCGGCATGAGCCGAGACTGGTTCCTCATCTGGACACCTAATAATTTTTGGTTGCCGGATGTAACTTTTTGGTTGCCTTGGGCTATTGGGAAACCAATTCTGCTAGCCCTGGAGGAAGCCTCGAACCCATGCTGTTGTCGGTCATCTCGCACAAGTATAATACTTACATCTTTTGTTGTAGTATAATCAACAGTGAAAGCAAGATCCATATCCATCAATAAGCATGCTTTATCATCTTTCATCACCTTCCATGTCCCAGCCATGGCTCCTAAAAGAACAAAATTGTGATAGTATCTCATTGAGAGAAGTTACTTAATTCAGAACATAACAATAACATACAATTAGCTAACCAATATACAACAAGTCGATCCAACAAGACAATGGGGAAAGCTGTGAACACTATGACTAAACGAAAGTTAATCCTTACTTTGTACGTATGTTCAAGCATCAGACTTTTAAAGTGTAAAATACAGTTACATTTAAAATGGTGTAGGCCTAGGCTAACTGCTTAGTTGGTCAGTGTATTTTGAATCATATTTGGGAATTTACCCGTTAAGACACGAGCTTGTAGTAGCTGAAGTAAAGTATGCTGCACTGAACAATAGGCTAAATGCATGTGCCCACCCTGGTTAAATTGCACAGAGTTGTACAGCCGATTTTGTACCGTTTATACTACGAGGTCAATAGCATTTGTAATCACTATGGCCCCCAAATGGCAGTTATCAGAATTTCCACATGAAGTAAATGAATACAATGACATACTGTTGATAGGACAACCATTTTGACAATGGGAAGTAAAAAGAAATGCACAGAAATCAATGGTCACAGGCTTAACTTTTGTAATTCTTTGCAGAATTCTGCTGCCTGTGTTGTTAGTGGAAAACATTGTCATACAGTATTACTCCCATTCTTAGGAAACTTCATTGGCTCCTTGTTGGTCAATGAATTAAATTTAAATTCCTTTTATTTACTTTTAGTTTTATCCATGGTTTTGCCCCTGCTTATCTTTCCTCCATTGTTAGTGTTCATACCCGTCCAACTCGCTTAATAAATTCTAATAAGCTAATTGCGCCACGAGTCTCAAATGTCCATACTGGATAGCGTGCATTCTAGTTTACAGCGCCAACGCTTTGGAATTCTCTTTCTCCCAACATCCGCAATATTAATTCTTACCAACTGTTTTTTTCTGAGTTTAAAACGTTGCCTGTCTCTGAACCAAACTGTCCAGTAAAATAAACAAAATCATAACTGTGAGGTCTCACCACAAAATGAGCCGCATCGTAGGTGGGATCAAATTGAGATAATCACCAAAATAGTTATGAAGTAAATTTTTTGAGAAATTTAGTTTTAATCAATTATGCGTACTAATCACTTATACTCCATTTTAATTTTTATGTCAATTTTCATGCAGGAAAGTTTTCTTCATGCTGACTTTCAGAGATTTACAGTCTTTTAACTGTTTAATTTTTTTATTGATTTAGGGGCAATTTTCTCAAAACCGTGTTTTTATACATGAAACTTCACAAGCTATATCTTTGGATGTACTTGTCCAATGAGAATAATTTCAAGTGTAGATTACAGCTATCCTTATCCTCTGTTAGAAGGTACCAATAATTCAAGTTTGGATGTTCCTGCCATGAGACTCATTTTCTGGTGAGACCTCACAAATGTACTGAAGGCTGTTTGTTTTTACAAAGTCAACTGGTGATCATCACAAGTGTACTCTAGTATCAACATTGGCTCAGTGATAACAAACAAGATCAAAGGTTAAAAAATCTACAAGGAAATAATCATTTCTTGCATACAGTATACACAACTGTTTTTTTCTCTCTGTTATGAAACTGATTATAGGATGCAACTTAAAAGGGCGATAAACACTTGTTGAAAATGAGATTTAACTTTTGTGTACAAAATTTCAAGTCCGTTCAAAACTGGTAACGCTAGATAATTTTAAGTTTTTAGATGCAAACAACAACCCCAACAACAAGAACATAAGTAAGGTTCTAAGGACAAATTGTCTTGGTAAAATGTTCCCTTTTTAAATCCTGTGTGATTACAGATTTAGTACACATTCTACAATATTATTAAATTACTGGATTTCATTTCACAGGGATGGTTTCAGGGTTCCACTCCGGGGTTTTCAAAATACGGCCCTATATTTGGCGGCTCGAATCATCTACTGGATAGCCAATCAAGTGCAATTTGAATTTGGCAAGTGAAAGAAAATCTTTATTGTGATCATTTTGTCAGTTTTGTTTTTGGTTGCTGGTTTTTTTGCACTGCTGGCGGTAGTCATTTTGCGGGTTGCCACAGAACTAGGTGAAACGCCCTACCACTGGTTTCTATTTAAAGGCGTTTAAATTTGTCAACTGTCTACTCTCAAAATGTCCGCCCCGTTTGTTGTGTTGACCTTCTTGGGTCGAGTGAGGTCAAATTGAGAACGGAATTGCGTTGCAGCTAAAAACTGTTGCACAATGGTTTTTTCCATAAAAAACGTTTTGTTTTTTTTTCGCACACGGATTGCATGCTTTTTAGGTGTTTTTTTTTAGTGTAGCCATTTCTAATGGTAAAAATAAAAACTTAAAAAACAGTTTTAAAAAAGGTTTTCACTTTTACGTAGAAACAGACCTTTGGTTAAATGCATACTGATCTGTTTCATAGATACAGTACAGTAGTGATGTACAGATCTTAAGCAAACATTGTGCAACATTACGGCTAACTACTTTGAGGCAACATGTAAGATATACACTCTAAAGATGCAAGAAGTTCTAATCCAGCAACAAAGCATTTAAAATTGCCTTTTTGATGAATTTTTCTATGAATACATCCGACTGTTAATGTAGACCTTCCTGCTCGAGATTCCATTACAAAATAACATGTTAAAATTGCAGAAATTTTACACAGTACAAGTTAAAAGGTTTTTTTATTCTATTTTTGATATGGTGTTTTTTTAAATTGATTTTTCACAATAATCTGGCCTATTTTGTCATCCAAATTTCATTGACTAAAACACTTGAATTTTGAAGTGCAGGCCAATACAGACTGATTGTGAGTTTTGATGGCACTTCACCACACAACTGAAACTTCACTGATCAAAATGAGAATCTATAAACCATTATCAAATGATCTAAATCAAACAGAAACTTATTTCTCTTTCTGTTGATACATTAAATTCAAACAAATTTTACTAGCCGGTGACCGTTTAGTTAGCATTAAAAAAAGGAAACTTTATGTCACCCTGGTCTGACTGTATAAAAGTCGGTTGTTTTTTTTTATTTTTGCATTCACGGTTTTATGGCTAAATATAAAACAATTCCCAGAAAAAGGCATTTTCCCCAACCTATAGTACACTGAAATAAAAAAATATGATTCTTCTATATATTTTTAAATTTCATAATATTTTTGCCATAATTATCCTCAAATGTGTCAAGGAATACAATACATTAAGTTACCAGAAATTTGTAATGTATACAAAAAATAAATTTTGAAAGGAAGTTTCCCAGAAATATGAATTATACAAAATAACAAACCAACACCACCACACAATGCTTTGATATATCAAAATGAGGATCTATAAATTATTATAGTATTAATCTTGAATTCAAACAGAAACTCGTTTCTCTTTCAATAATACAAAAAACTCTGTAGAATTCAAATACAATAGAAAATAGTCAGTAATCCTTAGTTTACATAATTATAGGTTCTGTTGGGTTTATTGAGCAGTCTTTTGTTCTTAAAGGAAGTTAATAGTAGACCATCATTTTAGTACACCTTTTCTGTGTATTTTAAAAAATTATTGTGAATTACAACTAGAAATACTCCGTTTATGCTACTGTGTTAAAGCATAGCATCCCCATTATGTAAATTATTATCAGGTCTTTAACTTTTTGATGTAATTCTATACTTTTAAAGGACCAAAAAAAAAATACAATTTTTCATACACACATAAAATTACCTTACTTTTTAAAATGCTATTATTTGCCAGGGAACTAGTATATTATAACAATTTTATTTCCTGAAACCATTTATTAATTACTTTTACTATGTACTGTACCATTTACTACAGATCACATAGTTTTTACTGTACCATTTACTACAGATGTAAATCACATAGTTTATAGAATTATATAGAAGGGATGAAAATGGCCCGGGCTATATCTTTATGGTTGTTACATATCACGAAAGTCTCAAATCTTACTTTTGGTGTTCATGCAAAATTATGCAGGGATAGTTAGCAAAATCCAAGGCTGGGCTGGCAACAATGTATCAGGGGGTGGTATGATAACAGTATTTTTACCTTTTTCAGAGGCTTAGGGTGGGTGGCAGGTTGAAATTAGGCTGGGTGGAAGGTCTTAAAACTAGAAATACTCCTTTTACGCTGCGCTGTAAAAGCATAGCCTCCCCTCGGTAGGATTGTTATACTATTGTTAG
>JAOTQE010129097.1:0-12202 GCA_025631205.1 Nesometra sesokonis
TGACAGTAGTGTCGATCAAGATTACAAAAATAGGGCAAAACAATCAACGTTGAGAACTAAATTACATTTAAAATGTAATTTGAACCTCAAAATAGGCCTACGCCTATTCCAGCCTACGAAAAATCGAAGATAGACCTAGCTAAAAATGCATCGTCATCGCGCACACTGTGCAGCAATGTGAGCGCTATTGTCGTGTCGCGTCATTGTCGCGTGTTGTCATCGACTGTCGCGTCGCTTTGTCGCGTTGATGTGAGCGGGCCTTAACTTGCCGTTTCATACAATTAACTGTTAATTATGAAGAATTACTAAGTAATAAAGAAAGATCTGTACTCGTTTACAAATAGATGCTTAGCGTTTGCGCATATATTGGCGCGAGGACACAAATTTTTAATGTTGAAGACGTACATCCTGGACTAGGCCTAGCATAGGCTTAGACCCTAACAAAATTGAACATATAAATAAACTATTGAGGTTTATATTTTTAATAATAATTATAATACTGTACAATCTGTGGCAAAATATTTAACTGGACTAGCTCGTACAATATTTTTTGATATCTCCGAAAATAGGCATTCAATATTATATAGTTATCGTATACTTCCATAGGATATATTTGTTCCAGTGACTGGATTAATAATGTGAGCACTTAAATCATACCAATTGTAAAATTAAGTTTTTGACAAAATTTCTATATTTTTAAACGTAAATCACTTGCTTTTGGACTATTTTTCATTATTTACAGTAATACAGTCAACCAATACCCAAACACCCTTGATTCATCCATTTTGTTGAGTTTTATGGACAGTTTGGTTTAGAGAAAATAAAGTTCACCTATGCAGTATTGTCTTTCATTTAATAATTTTGCGACTTTTAGCATAAAATTTGGTTTTGCTATAGGTTAGTTTTGGAGAATTTCCTGTATTATAATAACTTGAATAAAATTTTGAACTGTTGACTATCAATATTTAACAACATTTTGTGAATCTTGCAGGAAAGCGGAGGATGGACTACAGCAGTTTAATGAACCAGATGCTAATAGGACAAGAACAAACGGTGGATCACAGACATCTACTACCTCAGAGAAAAGCCAACATATGTATGCATATGGTAAGTATCATACTGACTTATGTATTAGTCTGCTCCCGTGTGGGTGGTTGCCAGGCACGATGACAGACTTCTACTCGTCAGCTGGCGGGTTTTTTAGTGATTTAACTGGGAAATCACTAAAAAAATATCAGTCAGCCAAGTAGAAGACTTTTATCGCATCTGGCAACCACACACACAGGGGGCGATGGTTTAGTCATGCGACTGTCGTATAACCTTCGCAGTGAGTGCCCGGATTAAAGCATGAAATGAGATTTTCGGCCCAGGGTAAAAGTCTACCTGAAATTGACTGTAGCTCCATGTTCAAGGTTAGTGGGCTTATACTAGGATATGTGTGAGTTCCCACCCCAAAAGAAATCTCATGGTAAATTGAGTTATTGGTACTAATAAAGCATAATATAAGCTGTAATCTACACTTTAAATGCATTCACATGAAGTAATGTAAATATAAACAATCTAAAGACTATTCATCTCCAAAAATCTGCATGAAGGACACTTTATTGTGTGAAAACTGACCTAAAATTATATTATAATGAAATATAAATACAATTGTACTAAAAAAAAATACAAAAAATTTCACTTCATACCTATTTTGTTGATTATCTTAATTTGATCTCGCCTACGATGCAACTCATTTTGTGGTGAAACCTCACATTATGTCCTTATCACACACTGACTTGGATTCCTTGTTCAGTTTAGAAAGCTTTTAGTAAAGTCAATGCAGTAAATATATAAAGTTTGTGGTACATCACATGTGTACTTCTGAAAAGAGCTTCTCTTTCAGTATGACACACAAAAATAAGCAAATAAACTACAGGAGATATTTGATATATTTTGTTTCATAACTTCAGTAAGAGTTCACTCACATTCCAAAGCAACAAGTCTAATAATAATAATTATAAGTCCCTCCTCATCATCACATTACCCCAGTATTGAAGCAACTCCATTGGTTTCCTGTTGTACAGAGAATTAAATTCAAGATTCTTCTCATCACTTTCAAAGCTTTGCATTACTCTTTTCCGAAATTCATCTCTGATCTTATCCATTTATATTCTCCAAAACTGACCCTTACGTCATCTGAAATGTCACTTCTTTCTCATTCTGTCCATCCCTCAACACAATTCTATGGTAGCCGGTCTTTCATTTGTGCCGCTGTTGCCTTATGGAATGATCTATCAACTGACATCCGACAGCAAAGCTCCATTAGCACCTTCAAACAGCTTTTAAAAACTCACCTTTTTAATTTACATTTTTCTTAAGTTTTTCTGATTATTTATTTTTTATTGTAAAGCGCATTGAGGCTTTCAGAATGCGCTCTATCAAGCACTAATTATTATTATTAATAAGGTTTTAGAACTCCATTTTTTAATTTTGCTACAACTTGAAATTTTGCCATGATAAATATTTATTAAAATTTTACCATGCAAACCTTCAAAGAGTACATACATATGATTAAGTGTAACGTAACCATTTTAAAGTACCATTCATTCATAGTTCCTGACCCCAAATTCTTGGATGCCATTTTCAGGCCAAGTCCAAAACGCCCAAAATGTTCCCTCTCTTTGTATCTTTGTATAGTTTTAAGAACTGATTTTGTATACTTTTAATACAGTTTCAGGTTTTGGGTTTGGCTTGATGAGTGGTCTATTCTCATTCAGTAATATTTTGGCAGATTCTAAAGGGCCTGGGACAGTTGGACTGACAGGAGGTCCTCATCAGTTTTTAATCACATCAGGTAAGCTTAATGAACTAGAAAGCATATGTTGCACCAGAATTTGGGCTTCCTATGAAAAAGTTGCACATATTTGTGTTCTTGAGCAAGGCACTTTATCTGTAATTACTTTTACTTCCCCGTACCTAGAAGTGGTAGAGTAATGTCAGTGTGCTTATTTATGTCATACAGCCAAAACACAAGAAATTGTGGCAATGAATGGTATCAGAGTAGACTGGTAGAGAGTACCTGAAACTTAATTGCATACTGCAATATATAAATACCTATACAGTATATTATTATAGTAGAAAGGACTCTAGAGTGCCTTCTAGTATAATAATATGGCCAAATCTTTATGTTGCCCAAATACAGGTTGGTTGATCAAAAAGAAAATGTTCTTGGTATGCACCTAATGTGTTGGTGCATTACCAAAAAGTGATGGTTTTAAATTTTTAATTTCTACTCTACAATCTGCAAACATTTACTAAATTGTAAATTTCCTTTAAGGATCAAATAAAGTTTATTTGTATCAGTACTGTTTTGTATTTTCAGTACATGACTTTTTTATTTCCTATACTTAATTTTTTTGATTACCTTAGTACATGTATTTTGTGTAATTCCCAGGATATATTTATTTTATTTTGCCAAAAAAAATTGGAAAATGTGCACATTTTTAAAGAAAGGCTGACCCAGATTTTCGAAATATTTTAGTCAGTAGGGCTTGAACAACAAAGTTTTTTTACCCTAATAGTATCATATAAAATTTCAAAGGTTCCATCATTGAAAGGGAAACTCCAGGATTAAAATCTCTATGCATACACCTACAGGGTTCTCACCACGGTGGTCGGCGATGGTCGGGCCCGACCACCACTCAAAAATTCCGACCAGCACTCCCATGCTGCCGACCACCACTATTTACCCGGCAGAGAGGCTTAGGCCTACTGGCCTAACTAAACAATTACTACTCTAGTTTAACTATGCCTAAAATACCTTCACATTGCAGAAATACTTATGTTAATTTCTCTATTATGAAACATAAAGAATAAGAACATTTCAAGGGGAATGGGACCTATTATCTAACTAAACAAAAGAATAGACCTCTATTTTTATACCTCCCTACAAAACAATTCATTGTGACCTACTGACAAAATTTTACAAAATTTTGACAATGAAATAATGAAGGAAAACACTTTCAAAAGTAGGTCTTAAATCAAAAACTGGGTTTACTACTCATATTTCACAATGCTAAAGAATAGGAAAATTACAGATTTTGAAATGGTTGCATTTGAAAACCATATCAAATATCACATTAAAAATTACCTGTTCTAATGTGAATTTGGCTGATATTTGTAATTAGATATATTTGTAATGTAATTTTGGTTTTCAAGCACAACCCTCTCAAAACTTACAATTTTCCTATTCTTTAACACTGTGTAATTTGAGTAGTAGACCCACTTTTGAATTGGGACTTAGTTTTCAACATATTTTTGCCATTACCTCATTATCCAAATGTTTTAACATTTTTGTCCCCCACCATGTAAATGGTGAGGGACAGGATTTTTAAAACGGGACATGGTGGGGGACAGGATTTTTAAAACGGGTGAGGGCACACTTTCACAATTAGAGGGCAAGAGTTTTAAATTTTACAAGCAAAAATACTAGAAAATATAACAAGTAATTTGAAGAATGAAGTCTTATTAAAATACGTAATTTATATTCTACAATTTGCATAACTTTACTAAATTTGTTTTTCTTTCAATTTAGCATTCATGACAATGGCCTTTATCCTTCTTCATACATTTTGGAATGTGATATTTTTCTGGGCTTGTGAACATCGAAAAATTGTTGCTATTGTATATGTGATAGTAACGCATCTAGGTGTTTCATTACTGGTAAGTATAAATCATTGAATTTAACTGTTTATTAGTAGTTCTTGAAACATGTGATGGGCACAGTGTGGGCATTGACCTTATTTCAATCTATAAAACTTTTGTAGATTTTATAAAAAAATCAACTGTTTATTGTAGGTTATGCCCAGTGGCGGATCCAGGATCCACCGAAAGGGGGCCCACTTTCATGTCAACGTAGATTCGGGTGGGCGTGGTTGCCTGTTTTATTCTTTAAAATTGTGCAAAAAAATGTATTTCTTGGTTTCAAAAGGGTGGGGGTGCCAGGGTCCGTTGCCCCCCCCCCTTGTTTCCAAGCCTGATGCCAGTGCACAAACACCTTTAGTTTAGTAAATCATAATTTTTTTTAATGAAATCATGATGACGAGTTACTTTTTGAACCTAATAAATAATATACAAATATGTTTCCTTGAGAATTGCTTGTTAAAACTATGGGCAGAAGTGGCTCCAAATAGTACTATTCGCTGAGGAGCACAGCCCCAAGGTGAATAGTACTGTTTGGAAGCACCGATGCCCATAGTTTTAACCAGAAACTCGAAATGAGGCAACATATATTTGTTTTATATTCTACATCAATCATTTTAAAGACGAATGGCTTAGGCTAGGCCTACCTTTCCCGTAAGCTCTAGGGAGGTGTGGTCGAGGCCTACACTTCTTGGCACCAGCCTACATCCTCAAAATTCATTCCACAATTTCAACAGAATGCTCGGAAAACAAACATACCATAATTTTTTTTTTTTTGGGTGTTTCTACTGTCTACTGAATTGATAAATTTGTTTCTATCATCATCAGTTAACTGATCAGAATGCCTTGGGTTAGCCTAGAATATAAAATTTAATAATTTTTTTTATTTTTGTTTTCAGACACTTCTAAACTCTCAACATATGTATGGTGTAGTGCTAGCAATTGTTTATGTCATTGTATTCATCTCAGCAGGGATTGCTTTCTTTGTAGCTGGCGGGACGCTGAAATCTTTGAAAACATCAATAAGTTTTAGCAATGCATACAAGATATAGTTAACATCGTTCACATTTAACATACAAACGTTTTATTATTTATTGACTGACTTGACTTAATGTACGCCGACAAGAAATCATCTGAAAACTCCGGCCCAGCAGCTCTGCTGAACTCCGTAACAAAGCTTGTCCAAATTATCCTATCATTTGTTATTACTTTCATTATGTCTAAGTTTTGTCAGCAGTCAAATGTTTTTGATTATTAACATCTCGATTGAGAGTTGATAGTGATATGAAATTTTAACTGTTACTGTATTGCATTAAAAATACATTTTTTTTTTTGCATTTGGAAACAAAGCAAGCTTGATGTAGTTTTGTATTTAGTACTATGAATTATAGTACTAACATTATATTATTTATTTTATGTTTAAGGCAGTAACTTCATTTCCTAGCATGGGATAAAGTTATCTTGTAAACTATGTTTCTATAAACTAAAAAAATACTTAATAAAGTAATACAAAATGTTAAAAAGAACCAAGAAAATCAAGAATTTGCAAAAGGAAACCATTTTTGTTTCTAAATTTTAGTTTGACTATACTAAAATTGATGAAATTTTTTTTATCAGTCAAAAAATAGAAGTTTTGAGCCCTATAAAAATATGATTAGTTTATCACCCAATCATCTATTTATGGTTTTGTGGGATCATGCATCAACCAAAGGCCACACCAAAACAGAGCAGTATAATAGAAAAGCAATTGACTTGTGTGCATGAAAGAAATCTCTTGACACTCATTTGAGCATTTCATGTGAATATAATTAAAAAATGATCGTTTGAAATTGTAAATGTTGAATAAAAATATTGGGATTTTCCCAACAGTGATGCACACAGGGTGATAAGCTAATGATTTATGGGGGTCTACTTTTATCACTTATTTTTGTATTTTTTAGGTAAATTTGTAGATGGGTCACCTTAGACAATGTAACATCTTTGGTTGTCTCTATTCAGTTGGCACAGCGGTTGCGTTTCGGACTTCCAATCACGAGGTCGGTGGTTCGATTCTCACTCTGGCTGACTGTTTGTGTTCGTAGGTAAAACAATTTATCCACATTGCCTCTCTCCACCCAGGAGTACAAGTGGGTACCTGGGAGGTGCCATATGCCTTATGCGCTGAATACAGCTGCAACATTATGGAATGGATTGTATTCCATAGGTGTTTCAATGACTGGGGGAATTTTGAAGCGCTTAGAGGCCTTAGCAATAAGCGATATATAAATGTCACATGTTCTTATTATTTACATTGTTGTGTCATTTTTTGTGGCACTGTAGCTTGGTGGTTAACATTCTTACTTACCTATCCCAAAGTTTTGGGTTCAATCATGATCTGGAGGTAATAATTGTGAAGTTTTAGGATTATTTTCACAACTGTGGGTACGGTCACACTGGCATCTCAATCCGGGATCGACTCACCGCGGGTGAGATTTTTGTAATGTGACCGCCGCTGGATCGACTCGCTCCCGGAGTGACCTCGATCTCAATCCAGCTATCTCGATCCTGGCTCAACACACAGGTTGACCCCGGGATTGACATGGCGTGACCGGGGTTGACATTTCTCGTCGGCAGTCGACCAATCACAGACGATGTTAAAATCCTAAGGAAAAAAGCCCCACGCGCAAAAAGATATTGGCGGCGCTCTAACTTCCTGTTTCAACTCTCCTATTCCGAGGTCAATACTGAAATTCGGTCAGTGTAACCGACCAAAGAATTTTTAGTCCTGGATTGAATCTCATCTGCGGTGAGTCGTTCGCGGATCGAGATACCAGTGTGACGGTAACCTGTGACAACAATGTATGCCTCATAATTTGACTTTATAAATGTGCATGACATAGTATTCTTTGACATTATTGAGTTACTTGCTGATGGATGTGACTAAAATAAGAAAAAAAACCAGATGGTTATCCTACCATAGCCATGCTGTTAATTTAATTGATTTCTTTTAGGAAACTGATAGTTTGAACTACATAAAAATGCCAATACAAAATATCGTACAAAAAATCATTTAAGCAAGTAACAGTTACTGGACAATTACACAAGTGTACAATTGATTTTATGATATCCAAAGTCTGTATAAATTCCAAGATGGACTGACATTGACCAGTGTAAATAGGTCATAACAAAACATATATAGTACACTGTGTATTCAGTGGGGTCGATAATCGATAAATGTGTTAAGAGGTTGGAGGATGGGGGGGGGGTGTGGTTTTTGTTGGGATGTGGGTCTGTGTTTTCTACGCAAGGTACCATTGATGATATGGTATTAACATCGAATAAATCCATCTGTTTCCAGTAAAATGGTGATTGTTTTTACTTTTAAGTTGAACTAATAAAATATAGGAAATTTACCAGTTTGACAATTAGTCAAATCCTTCAGACATAATTCCTGGGCTAGTTTGATTCAAACTAGCTCATTACATTTTAAGAATTTAATAGATTGCCGAGGATAAATTTCCTATTGGTTTAACATAAAAGTGGAAAAATCCCAAATAGAGTTAATCTTGTTAATAGGCGACTGCTACCTATCAGTGAGTGTTGTGCTCAAAAACAAAGTGTCTTGATGAAGAATGTGCTTTTGAAAGCACTGGAACTGTAAAATGTTTTGGTTTGTCAAAGTTGAAATTTTGTAAAACCATATCTTCTTAACAGATGAACGTTCTTAGTTATAGTTAATCATATTTTTTTGTAATAATTCAAATGAAAATAAAAAAGTATAAATCTGATCGTCTGGACTTACTATTTTTTAGGGCTATATTTCACGTCCAATCCCAGATGCCATCAGGCTGACTGGTCATTTGGGCGGCAAAAATAATAAATGCTAAGTCCACACAATCAGATTTATATTTTTTACTTTTATATGTACTTTTTGAATGACTGTTCACAAACAAATCGGAATGAAAGTTATGATTTCATCACTAGTTTTAAACATGAAACATTTTGTAAAAAAAATTGTTGATACATACATAAATTGCTGTACTGTACCTCTATAAACTGAAATTTAAGAAATGTTATAAATACATTACTATTGAGGTATTTTTGCATACTTCTTAAATTATTATGCCTTAAGGTGTTTTTAAATTTACTTTTTCTCATGAATAGTCTGGTCTATTTTTTAATATATTATGCATGGGAAGGTTTAATATTGGAACCATTGCAATTTTAGTTATTATTTTGGAATTTTATTTCAAATTAAACCATACAAAGTAGACTTACTTTTGCTATGTTTCGGTTACTGGCCTCGGTAACCTTGTTCACGCAAGTGACGTGTGGATCTGTCGTCGTCACAGTTCGTGTCTCGGTGTTGTCTAGCGCCACCAATTTTTTCAGCTTTTCGCTGGTGTCCCGCGCTGGGTGTATCTTGGGTCGCAGCTGGTTAGCACGTTGTCATGGATGGTTCATGGCCTTCTTGGTCTCGGTTTATGTTATTATCTGCGATTCTTATCCAAATGGACTCCTTTATTTTCCTTGCTAGATAATGGTTTTTCCTGTCTAAAATGTGACGACGACAGGTCCACACGTCACTTTGTATGGTTTAATCTGAAAGAAAATTCCAAAATAATATATTTGAAACCAGATGAAGTTTTTCGAGAATTTTAGTTACTAACTTAAACATGGCATGATGAATTTTATTCACAGGGCCACTTTTATAACTAGTTATTGATACTGGGTATCTAAGGATGACTGTTTGAATGCATCACAAGTTAAAACTCCTAAACCCAGTGGCATATTTAGGGGGGCGGGGGGTGCTGAGGTTCTTGAGCATCCCCTTCGGATGCAAAAAACAGTAAAATTAGGAAAGAAATTTGAAAATCTGGACCTCGAGCATCCCTTCAATGGAAATGAGCACCCCCCCCCCACTTCAGAGGAGAAGGGCTAAAGTCCGACGATAAACGTGTAAAATCCAGAAATTGGGGCAAAATTAGGGGAAAAGGCTTTTTTTTTTGCATCTCAGGATCCAACACAGGTTGAGCACCCCCCTTCGGCAAATCCTGGATACGCCCCTGAAACCTCAGGGTTTGAAGACCAAATTATGCAAGCTGCACCATCTACCTACCCTTGCATCAAATGTCCAAATCAATGTAAGCATGTCCTGAGCAAATACATAACTAATTTCTAACGCTACCAATTAGTTTTCATCAACCAGTCCTTAGCTCCTACTAGGATTTACTATTTTTTGGGGGGGGGGGAAATCAAACAGAACCATGAACCAGGTGGCGTTTACCCAGATTAGACGGGCAAAAACAATGTATGCCACATTTAAAACTACTGTGTATTTACTAGTCCTTTGTCATTGCATCCTAATAAAAAAATATCAGGTCAATTTTAGGGGGCTTAATCTCGTAAAGCTTCCCCCTACCCCCTTACTTACACTTGCCTACAGTATTTAACTTTTATCAATTTTTTACAAGTTTAGTTTATCAGTGATCACAAGGGTTGCTAACAAAAATACAAAAATTGTTTATGTGCTTATTACAGTATATAGGAACTGGACACAGTATAACAAAGTGTCTTTACAGTACTCTAATTACTAATTGATAAAAAGATGTTTATACAATATGATTGACATTGTAGATAGCCAGCCATCTTAATATCTGAACATAAGCCAGGCGCACAGTGGAGAAGTATTTGCTTACAGTGTGCGGCCAATTGAAGTGCAGTAGACTGCCATATTCGGATTTTAATAAGCATGTTGCTCAAGAATGTGCTGGGCTTAAGCAATTTAAAAGAAAATTCTTAAGGACATTTAGCCTGAAGGTTTGTCTTTAGCTCCACAAAAATGCAAGCTGTTTTTTTTTTCATTTGGATGTTGTAAGAATAAAGTTAACTCTTATAGGAATGTCAGTGTTTGGTGTCTTTTGTTGAGTGATTTTAATTATGTATGTTCAAAGTTGCATATTCACTTGAAAAGTTGGTTTTGAAAATTGCATATTTTGAAGACCATAGAAATTGAAAGGTCCATTGATAGCTCATTAATTTAAGCATGGAGGAAATACATTAAGATTTTCTCCATGACCTCCATAAACATGTCGTATTTATCCTGCTGTAGTTACTGCAGTAAGTCAACAGTATTAACAGGGGCGTCACCAGAGGGTGCGAATGCACCCCCTTCGAGACCCAAAAAGAAACAATAACAGAGCTGCAGTTGAGTCAAGCACACATCAAAAGCACAGAATACATGGTAAATAATTCTTTTTTTTATTTTTTTTGCTTGTCAAAAAAGATCCTGGATCCTCCACTGGAGTAGATAAGTTTTGACTTTTTTTTCAAAAACGCACCCCTCTTGAAAAAAAGCTGGTGATGCCCCTGATTAGTTTAGTAGCCAGAAAAGAATTACTGAAAACATGTTGAGAAAGAAAACCAAACCAAAGAAAACACAACAGTTGTAACTGCAGTATACTTAATAGTGAGGTTTCGCAAACTTACGAATTACGAAAACGGATACGTCACACTCCATTTTTTGAAAGTTTCTAAATGTGTTCAAAAATATATCAAATTTTCTACTTATGAATCATTGATGATCGTCCTAAAATACTGTCCAACTGTAATTTTGACATCATCCATAAGTGTATTGCATATTCAAAAAAATACAAGGGGTTAATATTAATAATATAACAATATAGATAGATTGATTCACAATCTGTTGCAAGGTGTACAAGACTTGGGAGCAATGTTCTTTAAATCCATAAATCTTAAGATGGCTAGATGGCAGAGGCATTTAGTACGGCTTGCTGTAACCTTCACTTCAAACACATGGACTGATATACAATCTGTTACAAGGTTTTTGGAGTAAAGATCTTTCTCCATAGTTCTTAAGAAGGAAAGACCGCAAAATAATATGTAGCTGGGCTTGTTAACTTCACTGCAAGTACATATATAAAAGGATATACCAGGGGCGGATTTAAGTGTGGTGGGGGAGGTAAAATATATCAATATTATTTCTGTTGTCTATAAAACGAAAATTTTCAGCTAGAATTGATCCCTTAACACGCCTCTGAGGCCATTTCAAGACATTTAAAGTCCAAAATTTCTCGGGGAGCATGCTCCCCGGACCCCCTATAACCTTGACACTCTACCGGCCCCACTTCCGCCCCCCCCCCTTTTCCAAAAGTCTATATCCGCCCCTGTATACTGTAGATTAATTGGTGTACAATCTGTTGCACGGTTTACAAGACTCTTTCTCCATAAATCTTAAGATGGCTAGATGGCTTCACTACAAGTACATGGACTGATATACAATCTGTTGTAGGGTTGCAAGCCTTTGGAGTAAAGACCTTTCTCCATAAATCTTACGAAGGCAAGACAGCACAATAATGTAGCAGGGCTTGTTATGAACTCCACTGCAAGTACAATATAAAATGATATACCGTATATGAATTGGTGTCCAATCTGTTGGTTTTACAAGACTTGGGAGCAAAGCTCTTTCTCCATAAATCTTAAGATGGCTAGATGGCAGAGGCATTTAGTATGGCTT
>JAOTQE010129108.1:0-12201 GCA_025631205.1 Nesometra sesokonis
GACTGCGACTTAAAGTCTTTTGGCTTATGCAGCCTCCCTCAATGTAAAAAAAAGACATTGAAATTTAATAAATTGAATTGAATTGAATTAAATGGTCCTTAACTTTAACATGTTGGTCAACTTCTTTTTATATGAAAATTAAGTGCACTTTTTCATCAATAATTTTTAAATATCACAAACTCTTAGGAACGGCAATAACAAAATTTAGAAAATATTTCAAGCAGTAAAACAACTTCTGATTGACATTTTTAGGAAAACACATAAGAATAGTATTTTCTATTTTTAGAATGACCATTAATTTATCACAATTTACTTAATAAAATACCCCTCTTTCAGACAGTTTGTATGTAAAAAAATATTGATTCCATCTTAGCAATTTTCGTCTATTTCACCAATAATTATGATAGGTAAAATGAATGATAAAAATTCAGAATCAGGGCTGAATATACTTTTTATGATAAACTAAAACATACAAGGAAGATAATTTATTGGTGTGAACCTGCCCTTTAAATTAATTACCTATAAATATGCGCAATTTTAACAGTTTTAATATGTTTAAAAGTAGTTTTGAATATTTTATCTTAAACTTAACTTTATGATGTATGTATGTAGTTTCTTAATTAATAATTTAATAAACAAAATGTGTGATTTATTTCATTGACATTGTTGAAAGAATGTCATGTTATAACAGTGGATTCTATGCTCTATGCTTTTGATATTTTTCAGATAACTTTAAAAATTTACGAAAGACCAGATACTGTATTCATATGAGTTTGTTTCGCCAGCTTTGAGATGTACTCCAGGACTTTTTGCTACAATAACATGCAGCAGAAAAATTGTGATGTCTTTGAGTAGAGAAATTTAAGCTACATGATGATAAACAGTGGCGGAGCATATTCGTATCCTTTTCAAATTAACAGATTTTTATGATCATGATATTTAAGCATATTTTGTGTATAGTGGCTTTATTAAAAAGGATCTTACAAAACACATTCAGTGACTTCCTACTCCCCTACGGACAGGTACAGGCGCTCTGTTTGCCCGTCCACGACAGGGTCTTGTGTTAACCAGTACACTGGGTAACCAGTATTTATTTCAAAACATGTGCTGTGTTCTTTAAATGCACACAATCCATTTGAGTACAATGGGCCTATTGTTTATAGTCTTAATCAGAAAATATGTTTTTGGCAACCTGTGATATTCTGCTACTTCCTAAGAAATGTTGCCCAAGCACAGAATTTTTTTTTTTGGTCGGTCAGTCAGTTTTTTTTAGTAGGTACAGTACATATTACTGTACTGTATTTTCAATAACACAACCTTTTTTATTTACTATTTGAATTTTGAGATAATTTTAGATATTTCGTACAATTTCCAGAATAATTTTGTATTTCTTACAATTCTTTTCTGAATAATTAAAAATAAAATTCATGAATTATGTACATTTAAAACAAAAGGGTTATGCTAATTTTCAACATATTTGGTCATTCGTGCTTGGTTAAGTTTTTCTTAAAATTACTTGCCTTTTTAGTAACCTTACACTTATAGTAAAATATAAAAGTTTTGTGCCAAATATTGAATATTTATAGAATCAACAGTTTGAAGGATTATTTTTTTCCATAACCATTTTTCGTCAGTTCAAAGTTCAGAGCTCTGGAGAAGGAACGTATTGACAAGATGCGTAATGCAAATCAGGTAGTACAAGTAGCAGTTCATGATAGAGCACGCTCGTTGTCTTTGGAAACAAATAGGAGAAGGAGGTTAGTTCTACAGAGGTCCCAAGTTGTAAAAACAGCATTCCTGGATATTTTCTTGTGGTCGTCTGTAATGTGTACACTTCATAAATTGTGTGTAAAATACCCTTGTTTAAACACATTGCTTATTAGTTTTTGATTTTGTCACTGTTAACGTATGCCATTACTCTTCATGAAAAAAAAATTGCTAAACTTCACATTTTCTTATTTTCAACCAATATTTTGAAAAAAATAGGCCAATATGGTCTAATTGTGAAAGTTTTCCAAAACCTGGAGAATTTCCTTGAGAAAACTAAATTCCTTGGATAATATTTTACTTCAATTAAAACCAAACAACTTCTAGGCCTACTATTGTATCCATTTTCTTAGTTTTGTTCATTATTTGTTTATGTATATCTGGTAACTTGGTTTTTTATTGACTGATGATCAGTTTATGTCAATTTCATTTTTTTTGTTTTTATGTCTGCTGCCCTCTATGGAGCATTGCTGAAGCAACAAACTTGACTGCCTGCCTAGTACAATTAATATCAATACCACTATTACTACTTTAATGAATTTTGATATTAATTTTGTCATCACTCATCTTCTATTTGTAGACATATGCATTTTTTTTATCATAAAAGAGAATCCTCATTTCGGTCTTACATTCCATGTATAACTGTTACTCATATTTGGAACAAAAATTTATAATGTACAGTAAATGATCTATCATTAATTTTAAAATAAGAGTAAATTATGTAATTATTCTTTATATAATTCTATTGTTGAATATGTTTTCATTTGTAGATTGTAATTAATTTGTTTACCTGACAAAAAATAAGTACTCGCATCTCGATGCGCTCCGACTGTATTGTACCAAACTGTATAGACTGGCTTATGCTTCAGTTTATTTGCAAAAAAAATTGATTTTTTCTCTAAAATTCACTTGATAGTCTAATGGGTAAAATGCTTGTAACCTGCAAATTCAAGTGCTGGTTCAAGTATCCCTCAGGACCATACACAAAATAATATTGTTTTAAAACAATCTAGCAGCTCCTAACAAAAAAAAAATCTTGTCTATCATTTGTGTTTTTGAGTTAATAATGGGGCATTTCTTCCAAATCCAGCAAAATTAATTCCTTTTGAAATTCACCTGTTTAATATTTAAGTTAACCAGTGGCAAAACCAAGGGGGGGTCCTGGGGGTCATACAATTTCGTTAAATTTACCCAGCGTGATATTAAATGAGCCAGGCGAGGATTTAGTGGTGGTGGGGGGGGGGGGCGCAAGCGACGCGCGCCCTATTAAGGTCAAAATACGGCCAAAATAGGGTACTAGGGCACCAAATTGGGGAGTTGACCTTTTTCTTGTTTTTTTTTTTTTTTTTTTTAAATTGCTCGTCAGAAAAATTGCCAACCACGCCCACCTGGAGTGGGAAAGTGCGACCCCCCTTTCGGTGGGTCCTGGATCCACCACTGTTAACTGTGTACTTGTTTAATTTTATTCTTGAGTAGAAAAGGCTAATAATTATCAACTCTCTCAGGTTATTCATCCACTGTATTTTTTAGGATCCTCCCCAAAAATATAATTCTATACTTATTTTGCATTTTTTAATGTTTTGAATCAATATAATGACATAAACATGGCAAATCAGTTTATGAATTTAAATACAAATTAGTAACATCTAGAATATGTTAATTTTTGTTGACAACAGAAAATTTTGGAAAATATGGGCCATTTAGGTAAAATAAAACCAAATTGTTTACTCATGTATGTTGTAGTTATAGTATTTATCTCAAAATACTGAAATTCTTTAAGCAATAACGACCCACTACTCTAATAGCAACCTACCGAAAGGCACAAATAGTAACCAAGAGTTCTTGTTTAGAGCTTCTCAGTAATCGTCTGTCAACAGACAGAAAGGAAACCATTAATACTGTACTGTAGTAATATATCTTCCTGTTCTAAACTACACTCTTCCTGTTTGTAAACCAATTCCACAAAGCCTGTACACCCATTCAATCATTAATGCCTGTTTTCCATGGATTTACATGTATTGTATGATTCTATAGTAGTGTGGTAGCATGGAAATTTGTCCAGCATTGGAGCTCAAGAAGACAAAAAAGTATTTCTACAAAAATTGGTAAAATTACAGTTTAAAACAGATTTCATGCATGGTACAAAGTTTGTTCACTTCTATTTAGTGGATCGTAGGCCTACTTGATGATATTTCCCTTGTTACATACTACTTGTTTTTCAGATGTTAGGGTTTTAATTGCATAACTCTTGATTAGCATACAATGAAGGATATTTTTTAAAATAATTTTACAAAACGCACAGTTTATATTTGTTCTGTGATATGTAAACCTGTTTTTAAAATGTTGGCAGATTGTGAAAAAATGCAATTCACTGGGTAATTTAATATCATGTTTGTATAGCTATGGCGTAAAAGAAAAAGGTCTGTTAAACATTTTCTGTATATTAAAGCCGTATTTTTCACACTGGTAGTGCAAATAATAATTTAGCTGCTGAAAAAAAAATTTTTTTTCATCATTTACTTAGGTTAATTGTTTTTATCCAAACCTTATTTCAAATATTACTAGCTTGCATATCGCAATGGTTATTCCTTACTTACAAGAAGCATTTTTGGGGTGTTGGGACAGAATGAGTGGTGTTGTATGTCAGGTTATTTTGAGATTTTCAAATATAGATAGACATTCATAATTCCAATTTTTTTTTTGTAATTTGGAAAGATTATAACTTACATGTTATCTTACAATTGTAAATCGTGCTTATTTAGAATAAACATGTATATGAAGTACATATATAACTTATTGTTTTATCACAATGAATTAAAAAAACAGACAAGATGTCAACAGTTTAAATTAATAGGCAATTTTCTACAAAGTGTGTTTTCCTACATGCACTACATTTATACTTTTTCCTGATTATACTCAACATATAAACCTAATTTAAAGACAAATTTAAAGCTTATACAGTAATATGTTCTATCAGAATATTCCAATAACTCAGTTTTCATTTCCTGTACAACAAGACTCGTTTGTGATGACACCTCCACATTTTACATTATTAAAACCTAATTATAGTTAGTGGTTTCTCTTCTATGTTCAATTATATTGATGGAAAACATTGTGTCAATCATTTTCAGTATGTTGGATGTAAACAGCTTAAAAAATTATTTGCAGTAAAGGTTTTGTAAAGTGGGTTTTGTTATTATTGCCAAAACGTAGTTGTGCTCCCCTTATATTAAAAACGTCTGGTCTAAATTTGACCCTAAAAATGAATAAACAGACATGGCCCAAAACAGGGTTCCAGAACACGAAAAAAGGGAAAATAACTTGTTTTTGCTTGTCAAAATCAAACTGTCAACCATGCCTATCCAGTCCTTGTAAGGAGCGCACCCGCTTTTGCTTTATCCTGGATCCACTCCTGGGGTGTTACTGTAAAATTTGTGATAGAGAAAATAGTAAATGATTGAATGAATACATTAATATTATATTAGCATAGGTTCATCTAGCCTTTGTGTGTAGGTGGAGTATTATGGGTTAGTTAAGCTGATAAACTATAAATATTTGAGTTTGTTCTTCCATCATTTTCTATAGCAATATGAGTATATTATAATTTTCTTCAATTGATGCTGCAATAATGTCATATACATTGCCAGAATAGCAAATTGGAATTCTCCCGTTTGACCAGGAGACACTGCCCATATTCTCAACCTGGTCCTGGTCAGTTTTCTTTCTCCTGGTTTCTCACATCTTTGCCCATTGTACAAATAAAATTGCTTATAAAATTACCTTATTTCATATGCCTTTTAGCAATAACGTAAAAACCTTAAATATTTATTCTGTAATAGCCATTGCAGTTTGGCTCGATTGCCAATGTGGATGTGAGTGAATGCAGTTGCTTATTATAATTTTGTAAATTGCCTGTGGATGTGTCATGCAGTCGCTAGAGCTGTATCTATAAATAAATGGGGTTGAGGGCTTTGTTTCCTGGATGGCCATTCTGAATGGCCATATGGGAGGGGAAAAACATCCAAAACCCACCTTACTTGGGCCTATGCAGTACCACCTTACCAGTTTTGCCATTGTTTTCCATCAATGTTAGCATGTATGGAATAGGAATCCCCACTCAAGCTGTGCCGTATGTAACTATACATTAGACGTACATTCCCATTAGGAAGTTTTGTCAAGTCATATCACAGGGGATAATTAGACTATTTTCACTTAATTGCTTAGCTATACATTATATTTCCATTCTTTTTAATTTAATTTGATAAACTGGTGAGGTGGTTCATTCAAAGTTACCCTAGATTTCTTTGAAAATGTAGGGTCCAATTGATTAAAGTCTAATTGGAATCAGTCTTCTATAGAACACTGATGTATTTATAGATCAAGTTGATGTCATTTGTTTTTGTAGGGCTCTTGAACTGAAGAAAAAATTAGAAGCACAAAAAGAAGCCAAACGAAGACAGGAGATATTAGATGACCGCAAACAGAGGCAGAATGAAGCCACACAGAAGTACCAACGATTGAAGAGTGCAACTAATCGACGGAAAACCGAGGATAAAGTACGAAGTATGTATCAAAATAGTACAGTTATATTTAAATTAGTACATTTAAAATAACTAATGAGAAAGTATGTAAATCACCATTCAATATTATAAGTTATATTGTATGTTTTTATTTTTTAATGATGACATAATTGATGTTAAAATATTGAATCCCAGAACCATAATATGTATTTCAAAACTTGATTGCATCTTATTAAATAAGTTTCTAGATTGTAAAAATGTTATTTTGAAGTATGATGAGGCCTCAAATAAAAAAAAAATTAAAATTAAATTTAATTTACGACGTTTGTGAGATCAAATTGAGATAATCACCTACACAGGTCCGAACCCATATTTTTGTATTAATGAAATATTGTACTATTCTACTTACAATTCATTATGATATACTTTTTAAGTAACATTATTGTATGAAAGTGTCCTTTACACAGATTGTCTGTTATTGATATAATTATTTATTTTGAAATGCTTATATCTTTGCATCTGTTTATAAGGTTTGGATTAAACCTTGTATTATGTTCTATTAGGATATACCAATATTGTTGTTTGTTTTCTGACAAGGAGACTCATTTTGATGTAAGACTTCACATTGTTGTTCTTTTACATTACTATTTTCTTGTACATTTTTATTACTACTGCTCTAATATTTTTTACAGGCGCCCTCTATGGAAATGCTTATGATCCAGGATCGTATGGCCAACACTCACATACTTGGAACAATGGTAATAATCATATGTATATTTTTAATTGCCAAGTGTGACCTCTCACAGGTCTGCACATTACACTGGAGTTACTTCGATACTGAGTTTGAATCGCAGCTTGGTGTTTACTGTTTTCACAAAATGATCATTATAATACAATAACATTTGGAAGAGCTAATAAGATAACATTTTAAAACTAAATAAAGCCCCTTTCACATAGAAAAAAACCGCAATCCTACTACCCTTTCACACAGCTGGTCAAAATACCGTATTAATACCGTATTTCTGTCTGAAAGGGATCGCTTGCGGTATGAGTATTATCAAATTGACGGTCGATTTTTCGCGCGTTTGAAATTGTTGTTCTTTCATCACACTTTAACCTCTATTTTGTTATGCATCAGTGCGTAACACGGCGATGCGGCCTCTTTACCTTTCACACAGAATCGACAAAAACCTGCTACGGTATTAATACGGTATTTTGACTAGGTCCCGAGGAGGATTAATTTAAGCCGGCGTATAGGCGTATTTCCCTTTCACACAGAACGCCGGCGTTTTACAAAATACGGTATTAATACCGTTTTAATGGTCTGTGTGAAAGGGGTTTAATTGGCATATTGTGATTGAATTACAACCCTTTGCTTTGTTATAACAGTGAGTTAAACAAACGTTCCATCTATGCTTTTTGTGGTAATGTTCAAAATTTGATCATAACCTGTTTTGTTGGTTTAGGGGCACCTTGGGGGTCTAACTTGATAGCGTAATTTATTTGTACAATATCTTAAATTATAAGGGCAATAATATTTACCAAAGAACTGCCATACTGACGCGGTATGTATGCTGTTCTGCACCCATCATAGGCAGGTAATGATCAGTATTTTGAAAGAGGAATTACTGACATACCTGATTGTGGTGAACATGTGTCTTGACTTTATGTTTATTGACCAGTTAGGTTCTTCAAATTTGTTTCTTCATCTTGTATCGACTCTCATTCCAAGTGATGTATATATCTTACTGACTTGAAGCCCCCAAACATTTGAGTTATTTTATAAATAAATGATTTAATCTATACATTTTTCTGGGTATAAACCAAACACACTCAAAACACTGACTGTGATTCAATGTTGGAGGTAAATGGGCTTATCTTAAGTTTTATGTCCACATCACACAGTGACTGTGAAATTTCATGGTGAATAATATTTAAATTACCCCAGGGCCAGTATGATAATTGCTACACAGTAATGGAATTATAAGGATTTTGCATATGCATTACTAATTAAAATCTATTTAAATGCAGGTTCAACTGGTTACAATACACCTGGATTGGATGATGCTTTGAGAGCAGTGAGAGGGTCACCAGGTCTAGGACCAAAAACTAATGACATGCTAGGAACGTATCCTCAGCCACATAACAGTAGTACAATATCTAACTACTCATACTATCAATCTACTGCTCAAAATCATCCAAATAATGGACACATGAAACATGATATCCAACAAGGGATGGTAGGAACCAATATTCACACACAGCCATCCATGAATGGTAATGGACGAGGTGTTTACTATCATGGAGTATCCACATCTAAATCTAGTGTGTATCCAACCAATACTGGTACTACCACAGTTAAATCTATATATGAGAAACAAATTGAAGCTCAGCAAAGGAACATTGTGGAACAAAACCAGAAATCTTTACTGGAATTTAATAAGGCTGTTTTAGATGAATCAGAGAAGCCACTTAGAAGGAGTAGTAGCTGTTCCAGTGTGGACAGTCTTGAGGAACACGGCCCGAAGAAAGAAATACCGGTCTCTAAAGCGTACTCAACTAATACACTGCCTTCGTCCTCTCAAACAAACCATTATACATATTTTAAAAATGGAGTTCCAACTGCATCTAATGTTCAACATGATGGAAAAGGATTTTATTACAACTCGAGTACAAAATCTATATCTGATGGTTTAAACCAGAATGTTGGTAGTGGTGAGATCAAATTGGAAGAGACTAATGAAGCAGATGTTGTACAAGACCAAGTGGATGTTAATCCTAGATTATTGTACACTTCATCAAATGGTAGTAATATTCGGACAGATCTTGCATTGAGCAATTCTAACAGTTCATATTCAACAAGGGCTACTGTTGCTTGGGCATCACCACAGTTCCCCAGTGAACAGACTTCAAATGCTTTGGCTGTAACGAACTCTCGGCCATATTCTGGCAAAACCACTGCCACAGCGTACACAGTTGAGCCTGCCTTACGCTACCAGCAGTACCAGACTGATGTTGCCAGCCGAGTTAACAAGTCAGAGCCTAATAAGGAGGTTGCAAGCACACCACCAAAAACTGAATTAATTTCTACAGCAGAAAAATCCTACAGTGCTGATGTTGTATACACAGAGACAGGGTCTAATCATGCCACTCAAGCTCCAAAAAGTATTTTAAAAAAGAGTAACTTAACTGCAAAAAACAGTACAATGACAAGCCAACGGTACGGCACCTACACAATTGGCCGATTGGGCGGTGCTAAAGTTATGGACAGTTTAGAACTGCGAAAAGCATCAAGTATGTCAGACATTAGCCCTACAAAGAAGGGCATACGGTGGGCTGATTTGGAGTACAATAGTGATGGTGATCATTGTTGTGCTCAGAATGGACATGGTACCCAAGTTGGTAAAAAAATCTCAGATCAATCTGACATGAGGTCAAAGTTTACGGTTCAAAACCGAGTTAGTGCTACTCAAGAAGGGAGGATATCTAGTGCTGGGTCAATTCAGAGGTCATCTGTAGCTAAGCACAGAACTTCTGTTAATAAGCAGCCACTTAAACCTAGTAACAAGGAACCTGAAAAAAGTCCTGTTGATATTAATGCTAATAAAACTGTTTCAAGCAATAATGGAAATGCTATATATGGACCTAATGGTCTCCGTTTAGACAGAACACCCACAGATGATGAAATTAATTGGTTGTGGGACAAAGTAAGGACTTGTTTGAATGTTCGAGATGAACAAGGGAGCACAACTCAGGTATCGCAGAAGCCACCTACTGGAAAACAACCTGCAATATCGTCACAGTATGTTGACGGGAAAAGAGCAGGGAGCGGTGTGAGTCGTATGAAGCCTGCCATTCCTTCTGCATTAGTACCGCAGAATAATAGTACGCATCCTCGTAGGCGTACAAGCAGTGATACGGCCAGTAGTTTTCTGCGACGTACTGCATTACTTCAGCAACGGCGACAACATGCTGCATCTCTAAGAGGTCAGAACACAAGAACATCACATCATACGGAACCAGTAGGTAGTGCAGATGTGCCATCATTTGCAACAGGTGATCGACAAAATCATGGAGAGGAAGGTTTGTCAGTTATATTATTTCGTAGAACAACATTTTATAAGCTTTTTAAATTGTTTCTAATCATAAAATATTTAAATAATTTATCTTAAATATTTTTTCTGTATAAAATTTCACTGATCTGATTTTATTGATGTTTTCTCTCACTTTGTTCATTGAAAATCCTGTTTTACATCACTACACATCACTTCTAAAATTCCTTGAAAATTTCAGCAGATTTTGATTCAAGTTTTTTTTTAAGTTATGCTGCGAACAACAAACACATAGACACGAACACACAAACACACCCACAACACAACTGAAAACATAACCTTGTCAACTTTGTTGGCGGAGGTAATAATGATTAAACATTTATATTGCACCAATTTGAATACAAAATGGATCACCAAAGGTGCAGAGTGGACTTAAGACTTAGCCAAGTTTGATGGTATTTATGCATGATGTATGAGTGTGAAAAATTTTGTATCAATAATCTATTTACTTTAAATTAACTTAATGTTTTCAATTTCTCTTTTGATGTTAGTGAGTGACAGTTTGATGTTTTTTCAAAGAGCTGAACGATTAGCTGAAGACAATTTAAGTGAAACTGAAATAGCAGCAGCAATGGAACAGCCAAAGAAATCCAATAGGCCTGAAATAAAAGGTACAAATTATGTCACAGAGCTCCCAAGTTGGGAAACCAGAAATCCTGGAGATTTTGTTGTCAAACTCTTTTGGGGTACTATATGGGCATCTAAAAGTGAAATTATATGAAATAACAATGCTTTAATTATTAGAAATGAAAATGCGTTTACTATTATATTTGGTACAATTACTGACTAATGAACCTTCAAACTACAATTTAGTATCCATTTAAAAGAAAAATACTACATATTTTTTTGTTTGTATTGCTAATTTATCAAAAATCCTGGAGCTAGTCATGAAAATTCAAATTCCTGGAGAAATTAGGTGTTTCCTGGAGTCTGGAATATGGCGCAAAATTCCTGGAGACTTAGTAGTCCTGATGATTGGTGCCTGCTTATTTAGCTGTGTTGCAACATGGCTCATGTGCATGCTGAAGAATACTGTACACTCTCCAGAAAAGAGTACCCTTTGACTAGGTTGATCTACCATGTTAAATTACTAGGGAGATCTACCTAGCAACACAGAGAACTACCTAGTATGGTAGTATATAATTACCCTGCCTGTTGATGTTATTAATGCCTTAAGGTTTATTCTAAACAATGGCTGTATTTTCCTATGTATATTTGTAGAGCATTGCTGACCATCCTCAGTAGTATCTCTTGATATGGTAGTTTTTTATAGGGTTAACTCTGTTAACTACCATTATCCACCTTGTCACTACCATTATGTACCATGTTGACAGAGTTATTTTTTTCAAAGGGTAGAGAATTGTTACCTGATATACTGCCCAACCACCACCAGAAAGACTCCATAGTAAACTCTTGGACGTACAGTAATTGGTTATTCTTGGTATATCACACTGACATACTCCAATTGTAATATCCAATAATTATCTCACTAATGACACAACGAGACCTCCCAATTTAGGTCATAAATTTTGATAGTTGAGGGTAATAACCTCATAAATATATAACTCGTTACCATCAGTAAATACCATATTAATAACATTATTGTTATCTTTTAGGTCCTAGTGCACTTTCAATGGAAGAACAAAGACTGTTGGAATCATTAGACCGATTGAATGAACGATTAAGAAGTATGTCACTTTAAATAACATAAATGCTCTGTATTATAGATGTATTGTCACCTGAAAAATGACAAAAAATTGATTTTGAAAATGACTTGCTTATTTTGAAGAAATATATAAATT
>JAOTQE010129119.1:0-12201 GCA_025631205.1 Nesometra sesokonis
CGTGAGAAACGTTATAAAGGTACACTGTTTTTGACGAGTATACTCGTCACTGGCGCACACAGTAACACCCGGTTGGCAAGTATACTCGTCACTGGCAGTCAACGTGTTAAACCAACTGGAGTTGCATAAAATTTTAGTTTATAACGTGGTAACAAATTTCGTCCAACTCATCCACCACGACCGCCACCCCACCAAAAATACAGGCTAATAAATTATGATAGTTTTACACTGTAACTTACTTTGATCACAAGTTACCCCTGTGTACCCTATCGGACATTCACACTGAAATCCTCCATCCTGACTGCTGCAAACTCCTTCATTCAAGCATGGGTTACTTGCACAAGCATCCTCAACAGCTGCATTAAAATACAATAAAACCTATTATATTAGCAAGTATTATCTTAAATTAAAGATCAAATGAATTGGTATTTAGACTAAAATGTTGTAAGCATGCTATTGGTTACTAATATTATACAAATATATACTGAGATGAAAAGCGCTGGTTAAAACTATGGATCCCAAAGTGACTGCAAAAGTACTATTTACTGAGGGGCACAGCCCAGAAGCAAATAGTACCTTTGCAGTCACATTTATTGAGCTCAGTGCAGTGCTGAACACTGCAGTCGCAACCGGTACCAGTACCGGGTCACATGGGATAGCGCCATCTGGTATTGAAATTGGGACAGAATCCGTAAATATTCTTTTACTATTTACAGATCCGTAAATAGTACTTTGGTAGTTGGATTATATTTGATCATGTGACATGCTTTTAACCAATCAGTGAACAAGAATAAATCAATCCAGTATATCATATGTAATATAAATCCACCTCAGATAGATATAAATTAGCTTTAAACTTTTATTATATACAAAAGACAAAAGAGCACAATGATTGCCCATTAAGCCAACCATAGTCAAGCTCTAAAAACACTTTTTTAGCTGCCCATACCCTGAATTTCAAACAGGGAAGGGCAAATTTTTTTTTTTGGCCAGTGCACCCAAATGTTTGAATAATATTTGAAATAATCAAGTATAACAGAAATATATTAGGCCTACAGTATCCAGGGGATTTATAAGTTATGAAACTTTAAAATTATATATTTATGCATTGCACAGTACTAATGCATGTTAATGAAATTATAGGTGATATGTGAGTTTATACAAAATTGTGTATCTAATCATCACATCGTAAAAACAAAAAGATGTCATAATCTGTGATATTATGGACCGAAAGTGTTCAAAAGCTCCAAATACAGTAGATGAAAAAACTTGTTTTTGGTTGCTTGTCAAATCTGAACCAAAATACAGTGCCCTCATTTCATAAATCCTGGATTTTCCCCTGGTTTTTGTCATTTTTGCTTCAAAATATTTTTAAATGTATAGTTTCGCTTACATGTTTCACACCGAATACCAGTGAATTGCTCTGTACATAAGCACACAACACTGCCTCCAACTTGATTCATGCAGGCTCCTCCATTAAAACACGGGCTTAGCAATGTACAGTAATCAGTACCTATAATAAAGAATAATTAAATTTAATGTCAAAGTGTTAAATATTGTCACTCAAAATAGAAGCGAACAAAGCCTAATTTACCAAAGTTAAGTCTCATTTGCAGGGAACTAATTTTGGTGAAACTCAGGTGAAGATTAAATTAGGAACCTCTGACAATGGCCTCCCCATTTTAGACATGAAAGAATAATTTTTTGCACACTTTGGGATGATAAAAGTGCACAGGAGAGCCTCAGTACAGAACAATTTTTCTGGGCCATGGGCGGGCCCTGGACCCATGCCTATTGTCATTATTTTTCTGTTAAAATCTCACACCTGAGCTTGTCCAACTTGGCACTGGGCCCCCTCTTTCTAGCTCCACTGGATTTGCCCCTGAAACTATCAGACTTGATGGTTTAGTTTGCCTGGAAAATGAACTGTGCAGACAAAAAAGAAAATTTCTTTCTCTCATAGTGTTCAAGATATCTTGTTCAAAAGAAATTGAGTTAGATGGACGGATGGACGGATGGAGAGACATTCCATTGTGTTTTATGTTTTTTCTATGTTTGTTGTTGTCTTTATTTTTTTTCCGGGCTGGTCCACCACAAAATCATTTTCGATTCTTTCTGGGATTTTGCCCTCTTCCTTGTTTCTTAGGCTTTTCTATAAATACAATATCAATATTTAATGTCAAGTAAGTTAACAAATGTTACTTTGATTCAGCTAGTATTTCAAAGTCCCAGGCCATTTACATGGTGGAGAAAAAAATGTTCATTTGTACAAAATAAAAACACATGTATGATTCAAACTCACGACCTTCGGTTTCTTCCAACACAGTGTTAGTGTTGATCAATCGCACCAATTTGTGGCAGAGCCAAGCCAAATGAGACATAAGTTGAAAAATTGAAAATTGAGTTTTTTAATGATTATAAAAGTACACATTATTATCTTTAAGATGAAAAAAAATCAGTTCCATATGATATTTCCTTGCAAAGTTATGAACAATCGAAGTTCGAACATTTAAAATGTAAGCTTTGAGAAAACTGCATTTGAAAATTGTTTATCCGTATACATTGACTAATGAAGGTCATTTTAAATTTATTTTTAAAACATTTTTGTATCATATATCTGGATATTTTTATAATAGTATGAAAGTTGTATGTATAAACTGTAAATTTTTGACATAAAATAAATTTTGAAAAAAGTGAGCATTTTTAAATTTCTGCTTGTGGAAAACTAGCATTTGTGACGTATGTCTCATTTGGCTTGGCTCTGCCACATTTGTACCACGTAGCCATCGATGACAACCATAGCAGAAAAATAAAATAAAAACTAATAAAGGTAACCTCAGTTTAATGTGTACCAACCACTATTGCTGATATTCACAATTTAAATTATCATGAATATGATGACGTCATCCAATCGAAAAAAAAAACAGATTTGAGATGTTGATTTTAATCAATTCTGAATACGATAAAGTCATAAAAAATGTAGACTTGTGAATGAGAATTGGCTTAGCTATCAATACTCATATTAATTTTCATAACAGTAAAAATTAACCAGTAGAAACACTTACCAAATTCACAGTTATTTCCAGAAACTCCTGATGGACAAACACACATGTAGCTTTCACCAACAACCAGGCAAAGTCCAGAGTTTTGACATGGCTGATTCGAGCAAGGAGTTATCTCTAAAAAATAATGTTTTTTTTAGGTATTGTTAGAATTGTATACAAAGCAGAAGCTATTAGTAATATACTCTATGTTATTTATAGTGAGTTCATAGATATGCTAGTTATTTATGTATGGGATAGTCAAAAATTAGAATAAAATTTCAGCCTCATTTTATATGGGTAAAAGCCACCATAAAGTTTGTTATAATACTTCCATGGTTAAAACAATGGTTTTTGACTACTGCTTGTAAAGTTAAGACACTGCATGTTTGTTGAGAATGGGTTCCATCTTTCTATGAAGTTATTAGAACATCTATAATTTCATTAAAAAATAAACTGACAGTAGGAACTCTGTTATAAGCAAAACCAGGCAGTAAACTCTACCATCTTCACACTCTAACAGAAGTGGTTTGAGCCTTACCCACTATTATTAAATTGTAAATCATTATGGTTCTTGAATAGAAATTTGGCCATATCTGTAGGTTTTCATAGAATACATTTAGTCTAACACTACACAATTTTTACATTCTTTCTATTATATGAAGTTATATTTGTGTATTATATTTTCGATTGTATTTAATTCTGAAACAAAATACTGAATGTATGAATTATTATTAATGATGTATTTGTTTTCATTATTGATGCACAAGTTATGAAACATCTCTATTTTCCTACAAAAATACAAAAGGCTTTTAAACCTGTTTAAATTCATTTGGTTTTGAATAGATAATTTCGAGAAATGTTCTTTTTAATTAAAAGCTGATAAATACAAGTCAAAAACAATGACTAGTGGCACTGGTGCTACTACTCCTTCAAGCATATGTGATGTGTGTGTTGTGACAAAATGAGTCGTGTTGTACAGCAGGTCATTTTGAGATATCCACAAAAATCAGAAAGTCACAATTTTGTAAAACAAAAACAAATTCTATGAGTTTATTCACCAATTTCCGCATAGAATTCCAGCCCTCCATTAGGCTATTATTGTATACTGATCATTTATGACAAAAGTCTGCTTTTAAAAAAAACTGATTCTTCATCTTATTTTAGTTTAAAATCATTTTATATTTCCCTATGTGTTCTTGAACTGAAAGCCTTCGACCCGAAACAGCGAAGCAACCTGGATGTATAGCACCACCACTCTTGGTCATTTCTGAGAAAAAAAATGTCTTTGCCCAGTGGCTTCATTTGAAAAATTTCCTTTCAAATTTTGTTTCATTGATAACAATGTTGAGAGCCAAAAGTCATATAAAAGAAACATTTATTACGTATTGATTTGCGAATAGTAAAAAAATTTTATTTTCACAAAATAAACGTGTTTTTAAACGATCTTCTCAGCCTCACTATATCAGGCTTCTGTTTGGTGGAGACCACGCCATGGGTCCCAATAGGGGCAATTGCAATCCTGTCAATAGCGGGGCCTACTCGCCTAGGCTTGGGCCTACGCTGCTCACTTACGAAGGGGATCAGTCAAATATTTTACTGTTTGGTTGTAGTATTTTTGTCGTGATTCGTGAATGATTATTGATAAAACAAAAAGAGACAAGATCATTGATTTTTTACATTTTTTTTATTTTTTTACATTTTATGACATGTTTAGTAAAATCTGTTTTGGCAATCGTTTTTTACCTATAACATCTTCGCGATTTTTGCTTGCCCTTAATTTTCGCGATCGTCAGGTCATCACAAAATTCGCGAAAATTAAGGACACACAAAAATAAAGGGTTTTACATTAGTCACTTTTTTTAATGAAACAACACTTGAGAAAGTGAAAATGTAGTTCACAAAATGTTGGTTGCTGGTTTGTTGATTTCATTGGTTTAACCAAAAAGAATGATTTTCAAATAGATATTTTACAAACCTATTTCGCATCTTGCCCCTGAGAAGTCGGATGTACACACGCAACCTGGATCAGATAAAACTGCTCTGCATGTTCCCCCATTCAAGCAGTATGGGTCACTTGCTGAAAATTCACTACAAGGGTCAACCACTGGAAAGCAACAACAAAAACAACTTTCAATTAGTACTAAATCATCTGGATAAATGTGGAAGCAGTTGGCACAGCAGCTGCGTTTCGGACATTTCGGCTCCAATCGGCTGTTTAGGCAAGACACTTTATCCACATCGCCTCTCTCCACCCAGGAGTATAAGTGGGTACATGGGAGGTACAAATGCCATATGCAATGAATACAGCTGCAACATTATGGAATGGACTGTATTTCAGGTGTTTGTCCCAATAACTGGGGGTAATAATTGTGAAGCGCTTAGAGGCCTTGGCTATAAGCGTTATATAAATGTCACATAAAACAACCTCAACTACCCATGTTGTCTATGATAAATTATGTCTAGATCCTTAAAATTGAAAATAATAATTCATTGGTATCGCTGTTGGCAAAAGGCTCATAAACTGCTGAAGGGTTTGCAAGGAAACTTGACAAGTCTGCAACTTCAGTTTGGATTGTTTTTGCACATTCCATTCCATGAATTTCCTGTGCGTTCGCATGTTATATGCACTATAACAAATCGGGCTATAACGCAATTTTAGTGACGATAAAATTATAAATCTAATTATATTTATGTTTTACCAATAATTGGTACAACATGTCAAGAGATATATGGTGACTCCAAAAACTGACATTAGAACATTGTGAGTGGCATTTAGCTCAGTTGGTTTAGCTGGTGGAAGTCACTGTGCTGTGTACTGAACAGTGACTCAATGGTCCATACAGTAGTTCAATTGAACACCACGCCACTTTCCTTGTGTATCGGCTGGAGGGTCAAAATACAAGTTAGTAGCGTACCATCTTTCAGATGTGACCTTAAGCCATTGGTCCCATATAAATCATGGGCTCATGTGCATGTTAAAGAACAGTGCACTCTTAGAAAAAGAATAGGGGATTGTCTCCCGGTTTACTGCCCAATCACCACCAGCAGGACCGAATAAATCATATCAAAATAATGATCAAGTACAGCCTCACAGTTGTCATTTTTTGAGTCATCTCTTTTTCTACAGTTAATCAGTGAATCTTTTTATTTTTTTATATCAAGGGATATTGTGAATAAAAGATTTTTGTTTAACAACAATAACTTTTGTTTCCTTCAAGTACTTTCATCAGTATTCTGATTTTTTATTAATCTTTACAATGTTGAAACAACCAATTGTGGTTGTCATTCTTCAGAGTTAAGATTCTTATTTTATAATAATTGGATACACTGTACGATAATTGAACTACAAGTGTAAACCGATGATAAAACATGAAGTTTATATTACACAGGTGGAAAGTTTTCTTAAATCAATAGTATAGAGTATTTACTTTAAGTTTTAAATTCCAATTGCCAAAGGAATATCTCTTGATAAATATGTAAACTGACACCAAACCAAATTGTCAACTATCTAATAGAGGTAACAAAGGTTGTGTATAAAATTACAGAATCTATGTGGGTAGAGACCTTACTAAACAATGAATCAACTCGTCACTGAGATTGAATGGTATTCACCAACTTACTATGGCTTTTCCGAATAGGTATACAAACGATTGTAAAATAAACCATGAAGACAAAATTGAATGCCTACTTAATAAGGATGCAAAATAATGTTAAACTTCAAATTATACCACATAGCTAAAGTTGCAATCAAAATAACGAAAAAATATTTTTGAATTTTTGAGTAAGCAATACCTACATTTATAATTAATTTTGGGTCAGTTTTAAGGTACAGTAGGAAAGTATATGGGCATGTTTTCAGTTTCTTAGAATTTCAATTATTTTAGGCAAAAACTTGTTTCCGCATAAGCATGGTTACCAGGTCCATGCTTTGAACTGTGATTATTTATTTACTATTTTCTTTTAGGGTGTAAAAGGTAACTTCCATTAATTATTATATTGTAATACATCAAACAATTAAACAGCACTGATTGGTTGAAAAAGAGCACCACGTGATTAAAAATAATTTTACTATTCAAGCGTGTTGATACCACCTTGCGAAAAATAGTATACTTTTTCTCAAATTGACATCACTTTTATGACGTCATTTTAAGAAATAGTATACTTTTTCGCAAAGGTTTCAAAGTCTCAAGCAGCCCACAGCATTGTAAGCACTACTAAATACCTAGGGCCTACCTAGGTGTTTCGATCAGTTAACTGCAAACACCCAAAAACAAATAAAATATGGAATGTCCGTTTCTTAAAATTCTGTTGAGATTCTAACAAAATAGTTTGGAAGAAGAAATACAGTAAATTGATAATTTAAAGTAATCATAAATGTTCAATTGCACAAAACCAAAATGTCTTACAAGTGAGAAAAAAGTAATGGCAACCCCAATGGCAAGATTGGATTTCAAATTGCAACCTTTGATATGTTGGAACAGTCCTTTTCAACGATGTGTTATCAACCATGCTATCCATTCAATGACTGCTAGTGCTATTGTAAGTACTTGATGAAACCTCTTTGTTAATATGGGGATCCATGGGATCTAACTTAAAAAAAGGGTGATGAACATTTGTTGTAAATCACCTCTAGTTCATGTGTACCAGTGTCAATTTCATACACGCATATTCAAATCTGCTGATGTTGCGCACTTTTAAAGTTGTGGTCTCAACAACAACAATAACAGAGATAATGTTTTAAGGTCAGTTTTAAGCTGTCCTAAAAATCTAAATTTTTTTAGATAATAAGAATGTATGTTTAGATTACAGCTAATATTCTATTCTACTAGGTTGTACCAAATAATACATTGTTGATTTTCAACCATGGCTGATGTTTGTGGTGAGAATTTGTACTAAAGTGACTTACAATCTGTGCAGTTTTGCCCACTGAAGCCCGGAAGACAGACACAGGTGTACGAGCTGGCATCTTCAGACTCACTGCAAAAACCTCCATTTTGACATGGGTCTGGGAAACATGCTGTTATAGCTGTAAAAGAAAATAACTTCCATGACTCTCAGTTTAAATAGAATTATAATTTACTTTGACATTAATGGTATAGTATTTTGTTTGATACTTGACATGAAAAAATACTGTAGCACTTCTACCAAAAGTGGTGTCCATTTTAAAATGAATAAACTGTTTCTGGTGAAAAATACTATTTTGAAATTGCAGATTTTTTGCAGAGATATGCTTCACATCATCATTTGATCTTAGTTATCAGTTTTGTTTTACTTCATTTAGAATCTGCAAATAAGTAACTTTGAAAGCAAAATGATAAATGTAGTTCACATAATAAGTGTAGAAACCTGCATGATAAAGTCTACAGTGACCGCAGAAGATCTACAGAAGGGAGGCAAAATAGTATTAACTAGTAAATTTAGAACATCACAGAAATGGCTATAATTAAGATTGTTAACTAGTAAATTGAGCAGATCAAGAAAGACCTACAAGACGAATTTAAAAAGATCGTGGGAAAGGGCTGCAAGATTGCAACTAATAATTTGAGATGACAAACATGGCTGCAAATCTGGTTAACTAGTAAATTGAGATAATCACATTAGGGACTGCAAGATTGTTTGAGAAGATCATACAAGGTTTGAAGACTGGTAACTATGAATTGAAAAGATCATAGAAAATTCTGCAAGGTTGTAAATAGTAAATTGAAAAGATAACAAGAAGGATTGCAAGGCTACTAACTGTAAATTCAGAAGACCATATAAAGGGCTGCAAGATGGTAAATATTGAGGAGATCATAGAACGGCTGCAAAATGGATAAATATGAATTGAGTTCACAGCATGAGCTGAAAGATTGGTAAATATCAATTGAAAATATTATGGAAAGGGCTGGAAAGGGCTGCAAGGTTATTACTAGTAAGTTGAAAATTACAGAAGAACGGCAAGATTGTTACTATAGTTAACTGAAAATCATACAGATTATAGAAGGCCCTGCAAGATTGTTACAGGTAAGTTGATATTAACATTAAACTGACTAAACGATTGTAACTATTAAATTGAGAGGATCATACAGAATGCTATAAAAGATTAATCTATTTAGTTTTGAAGACATTCGGGGTAAGGGCATGGTAACTATAAATGAGAAATTCATGCAAGGGCTATGAGACGGGTAACTACATTCAGATCCTGGAAATGTCTAGAATATTAAAACATACTATAGTAAATTGTGGAGATAAAGGGTTGTAAGATTGTCATGAGTTAAGAAGATCATAGAAAGTGGTCCAAGAATAGAAGATTGTTTTTCTGGAAATGGCTGGAATACTGAAAAATATTCTAGGAGGAGACAATTAAAAGGCTTGCTTGTAAGATTGTTAATGATAAGTTGAGAAGACCATGAAAATAATACAAGAGACTCTCTTTGTTTCTAATATAGAAAAACAAATATACAACCAAATCACACAGGATGTTCTACAGTATTTTTGGTGCTTTTTTTTTCTGAAAATAACTAGATGATTTGAATTATCTGGGAAATCAGTAGTCTTGAATTATTGGGTGCAGTTTGTATAGTTTGTATAGACAAATGTCCTGTAAAGTCATCATTGCCAAATTGATGGTTGACTAATAGAGCATGTCTCTTTACTTTTATGCCTGAAAGTACTAATACCGTTTTCATAAGGTCATGTAATATTAGTCAATCGAACAAAATCGAAACAATACTCTCAATTGACAACTGCTTTTTAATATCCAGCCTTCCCTTGGTGTTGAAGGACATTTCAAAAGATGCTCAGACCAATTATATGGATCATGGGATTGAAAGACCAAACAAATTATGCCTGTATAATTAGATATCCACAACTACAAGAGTGTATAAAGATTTGATACTAAAATTCCAGTTTGAAAATGGGAAGATGCAATAGCAATATGACCAAATGGGGATTGAGAACTAGCCCAGGTGGCTTCGAGCACGGGGAGAATTGGCAGATGAGCCCTCTCCTGTGACAAGAACTCTACACACTGTCACAACCAATGATCTTTTCACTGCAACCAACACTGGAAGTCAAGTATGCGATCACTGGATGGACAGGGAAGTCAAAATGAAAAAGTTTAAAATAAATAATATTATACATACCGTCTTGGCAGACAACTCCCATGAATTCTGGTGTACAAACACATCTTGCAAAGAATTGATGATCGATGCACAGACCACCATTAAGGCAAATTATACCATTGCACACATCTTTAGCTGTGAATGTGTTAAAAGTGCAGCAACAGAGCGTGAAATGTTAGCGAACATGTCAAAATTATCCTACTGCAGTTACTGTAGGATTCCAGTGCTCTATGCATTACTGCAGTAAAATAACACTATTGTAGGTCTACTACATTACTGCAGTAATCAAATGCTACAGTACAACACAATACAGTACTTTCAGTGATTGTCTTTCAGCTACTGAATATTTTTGTTACTGAATTACTGCAGTAACTGCAGTTGAATCATATTGATATGGTCCCTCAATAGAGTTTACTCTCCCAAAACTGACCAGTACACTGTCAATTATGTTGAATTTTCTGAACAATTTGGTTCCAAAGAATCAAGTTTACCCAACTACATGTTGACATTGGCTTTACAACACTGGCAGCGCTATGGGGGCCCCCCATCATTGACAAATTAAAGGTTTTGTCTGGGGCTTTGTAGGGTAATGTCAAGGTCAAGGCGAGCCCCAAAACGAAAAAGGCCTGAAAAGACAAAAGGCAAAATATGGTAAATAAGGATTTTTTTTTATTTTAAATCATGTTGCTTATCAAACTGAAAACATGGAACACAGCTACCTCAACTTGTCCTACCTTTTGGGGTGCCCTCCCTATCGGGGGTATTCCCCTGCTGTCAGGGGATTCTTTGCACCACCACTGCTTCACAAATTTAAAATTGAAAACAAAAATCATGGCTTAATGTACAATTTGGCATGTACAGTAGGTGGTAAATTTGGGGAGAGTTTAATGTAAAATATTAATCACCAATTATTAATAGCAGAATCATAAAAAAGTCATACTCTAATTAATGATTTTCATGTTTCTGCTTCTTTGTGCTTTCTAGGAACAAATAAACGCTTCCTGAATATGGAGGTTCTTGATAAGAGCCCGGGGTTACACTTTTTGAGGAGCACTTACTCAAACTGAGCACTTATTGAAACAGAGTGCTTATAAAAACAGAGTGAAAATTAAGAGGGAACTTAAGGACTGACTGACAGACAGATATACAATAGATGGATGGACCAATCAACCATCATTGCTGAAATGTTATTTGTTGATGACAATTAAATTCAGTGTTCATCTTTAAGATGATTGACTTTTTTAACATCAGGGGCACTTTATTCAAATTAGAGAGGCATTATTTTAATTGAAGTAATGCAATTTCCAATTGAGGGGTGTTTATAGGGGATTAAGCAGGAAATTATTGTACGAGTATGGTAGGCACAAATAGAGATTAATTATGCTATATACTGGTTTTTGATTATAGACATTAGTATCGGTCAGACATTGTCAAATCAAGAATTCCCTTTGTCAAATCTTATTTATATACTGTAGGCTAGAGACCATTTAGCATGCTCTGTGGAACTCACAGAAGTATTTAAAATATGTACTTTCGAGAATTTTTTTCTAAGATTTGGTTGTTCCAAAGAATAATTTGCAATATTTATCTCTCACCATAATGGTTTGAATGACAAGTTTCAGATAACCATGTTTCGTACCACTTAATCATGGTTGCCCGGTGCATTGGTCAGCAGACAAGCAATTCTGTGAGATCTGCATGTTCTAAAACATAACCACTAATCTAATACTAATCTACAGTAGGATAGCAGCCCAGAAATTGTTATCATAGAACCTATATTCTACATCAAACATTTAATCTGCACTTATTGGTTGAAGGAGCGCCAATTGATTAAAAATTGTCCTAACAGAATGATGACGTCAGTTTTCAAAATTGTATACTATTTCGCAAAGTGAAATCACTGACAATACACCGAATTAGCGACCTTGTTTACATCTGGATTCGTGGGTATAAATATAAATAGAGGGCGCTATTTTTTATACTTCGCTGTGTAAAATGAGCTAAGAAAGGACAAATTTAAAGTTTATGTATTTGTATTTCTTGGTTGGTAACTC
>JAOTQE010129130.1:0-12200 GCA_025631205.1 Nesometra sesokonis
ATCAATATTCTGAAAATGATGTTTAACTTTTATTGTCTTACATGTATTTTTAAAGAAAAACCTATTGCAACAGTCTCAATTACAATGATTGTGATTTATCTTGTTAATTTGAGTGACCTACAGAAAAAAAAAAACAAAACTTTTTCCACCCGCCCCTCCATTACTTTTTTCAAGGTGGGAGGGCAAACAAACAACTTTTTTTTTTAGGCCTCATCATCATCACCACCACCTCTATCACCATGCTCTTATTCAGTAGTAATGTTAAATGATTGGGTTGACTGCTGAAGTACCATGATGCAACAAGTGTGACAATTTGCTTTTATTGTTCCATGGAACTGGGAATGAATTGAATGTAATTCATACTTAATATACAATATTTATTTTATTTTTATTAGCTTTTCATGATGAAGTTAGACACTATGAAAATGGTAGCCATAGAATTAAAAGTTCAAGAAAAAAGGGAAAGATAAAAAAGGTAGTTTAAACATTTTTCTAATCACTGATTAAGTACAAGGAAACCATTTTATAACATAAAACACAACAATTAGATACACAAATAATGTTTAATAAATAAAGACCTTATAAATAGGTTATTTGGCTTTTAAGCAAATATTGTGGTTAATGAGTGTTATATAAATCCAATGTTTTAATAAATAGATAATACTAATAAATTAATTTTAATTATACTTTTATCTATTTTTGAATACCGTTCCAAATCCTATGTGAAAATTTTAAAATGCGTAATGTTGCAGCTGCAGTTTGCATAAAATGCATGAAATTTTCATTATGCGAATAGTGTACATGGTACCAATGTCTGCTTAAATCATAAGACACTCAATTATTTTGACCTTTCGGCCTTTTAAAGTATTTGATGCCTTTTGGTTTTTTCATCAAGTTTTTTGTATATTTCAACAAAAATACTCTCTGATAATTGAATAATATACAAATACAGGTGGCCAGAGCTCCCAAGTTGGAAAACCAGAAATCCTGGAGATTTTTTCGGCCAGCATCCATAACTGTTTTGGGATACTAAGGGCATGCAAATGTGAAATTATATAAACATCAATAATTCTTCTATTACAAATGAAAAGATGTTTACTATTGTATATGATACAATTCTTGAAAAAGCACTACATATTTTTACATTAACATTGCCAAATTGGGTATTTCCTGGAGCCTGGAAAATGATGCAAAATTCCTGGAGACTCCAGGCTAATTCTGGGAGCTCTGCATTGCTGGAGAGTTTCTGGTTAAAACTATGGGCAGAGATGCCTATAAATAGTACTATTCACTGAGAGGTGCAGCAACCAGTGAATAGTACTATTTGGGGTCACTGAGGCCCATACTGTACTTTTATATTACATCAAACAAGATAAATGGCTTAGGCTAATCCTTTCTTTAGGCCTACCTTTTCCGTAAGGTTTTCGGAGGTGCACCGGGCTATACTACTGCCGTAAAATTGTGAAAGTGTTCCATCAAGGCTTTCTTTGAGACTTACATCCTCAAATTTTACTCCACAATATCCAGAGAATTCTTGGAAAACAGACATTCCATGTTTTTGGGTGTTTGCACTGTCAACTGAATTGATAAATTTGTCCTATATCGTTGTCAGTTAACTTATCAAAACACCAAGGCATAGTACCTTGTACTGCAACTGTAGGCTGTTGTCTTGAGAATTTGTAAACATCACAATTGTCAGTGACATCACTTGTGAAGTAGTATACTATTTCACAAAATGATGTCAACATGCTGAAATAATAGACATTTTTTATCACATTTCGCTGTTTCAACCAATCAATGCAGTTTAAATGTTTGATGTAGGATATAATAAAAACTTTGAAAATGCACGTGATAAAGTAAGCAAGATTTGTTTAGTAACCTTGAATTACGTCGTTGAACGGAGTATTTAATGAAAGTTACATATTCCAGTCCATTGATAATGATTTTATTTGCTCTATTTCAGCAAAAGACACCAAACTCTTTTCTAGGTAATGTCAATCAGAAAATAGTACGTTTCCTAAAGAATCAACAAGAAGATGAGTGAGTGCAATTATTATGTTATTTATTCAACATCTTATTCTCCATCCTTCGCTATACCCATCAGGGGCGGATCCAGGATTGTGTGTAAGAGGGGGCGCAAAATTTCTGGTCGGGTGGGCGTGTCCGGTGTTTAAAATTTAACAAGAAAAAAAAACGTTTTTTGCATGTATTTTGACTATCTTAAACCGTAGTCATATGCAGTTTACAGGGAACACTTTAGAGGCGGCGCAAGCAATATATATGCACTTTTGACTATCATAGTGGGGGTGCGCGCCAGATGCGCCCCTTTAAATCTACCCTGCCCATCCTCTGATATCCTTTCCATCCAAATCAACTCCCTTACCTTTTTGATAAACTAAAAAAAACTAGTTTTTAAAGCCCTTGAGACCTCCCAAAAACCAAAGATTCTGAATTTGAAACAGATTCTGAATGTGAACTTTTTAGACATAAGAACATTTTATAATCTACCAACAAGCAAAAAATTGGTGTTGTTGAGAGCACTGACATCTGTCCTACACACATTACATTGTAAGTCATCACTTACAGTACAATTGAAAGAGTGCAAACTGTGATATTGTTTTGTTTGCAGTGCATTGATTGCAGTGATATATGAAAGAAGAAATAAGAAAAACAATAAATAGTAACTATTTAGGTTACCAAGTTGATTACTGTATATTCCAAAAGGATTACTTATCATCTTCAGATAAAAAAGTATAATGCATACCCCCAATATTGAAATACATGCCGTTATGTTAAAATTCAATATTTCAACATTAATTATGTCATCATCGGGAATGGCATTTAATGTGACACCCATACAAGACAAGGCCGATAGACAGACAGACTGACAGACAGACAGACAGACATTTTTGAAAAGCTGTTTATAAAGACGTTTTCCGCGTTTAAAAAAACACATCCAGTGTACTGAGTGGAGAATTTATCCTTTACCTAATTGCAAACTGATAGATAATTATGTTAGAGTGCTCTCTGTATTGTTTGGTACATGCAGTAAAGCAAAGTTTAAGTGAACATGTTAAATATAATATTTAATATTTTTGTTGCTTTCTAATTTTGATTGTAGATTGTGGTTAGCACCCATGAAAAAGAAGACACGTATTCAGATAGGACAACTCGCTTCATTGTATAATCTAGATACGAAGAATGAATGGACGAATAAAAAATGCTCTCTAACACTTCTTAAAACAAGGTAAATATTTTTTTTTACATTTTATGTTAGTTTTTTTTGGTTTACACCTAATACTGTGCTAATTGAATTACTGCAGTAACTGCAGCAGGATAATTTTGACATTGTTCTTAAAGGGACTACAACTTACTTTACATGCGCTTAGTTGAGAGGTCAGTGTATTTCTCCATGTGAGCCGCCCTGGAATTACTATATCTGTTCGCTCCAGGTTTTGGCAATTGCTTTTTATTTTTGTGAGATCTGTTGCTTTTTAGAGTTTCAAGTTGTGCATGTTAGAATTTTTAGGTAATGTTTCATTGGTAGTACATGATTATGTAAAATTTGTATGATTGATGTTTTATTGAAAAAAAAACCAAAATTACTGTGAAATTATATTTTTAAATCAATTTTATTTTGCAGTAACACCTATGTCATAGACCAGGAGACTGTAGATGAATTCTTACTGGCTGTAGCGTCATCTAGCACCGGAAAGGTCAAACATTACCCACCATACCTTGACCCAAAGAGGAGAAGGAAGACTCCACCACCAACGATTCCGTTTCAAGAAGGTAATAGCATTGTAGTAATGCATTTTTCCATTTCCTAAGAAGAGAAAATAAATATTTCAAATGTAAAGGAATGGATCTATATTGCCATGAAGCCTCTGTGGTGTAATGGTTAAGACACATGTACTGACAGCAAGAGGTTGCAGGTTCGAATCGTAGAGGAATTTTGTTCACTTTATTGTGATGTACATACCCATGATACCAGATCTAATGATACTTTAAACACAATTACGCCGAAAATCAATATTCATAAAATGGAACAGTCTTTTAGAGTTGTAGGTGCACATTGCTGGAATGTACTACCCCCTCAACTACAGGTTGCTGAATCACTATGGTCATTTAAGTATAATTATAAACAGCAAATCTTTCGAATTTAAATTAGGCTTTTGAGGTTTTTCATGTTATTTCATCTTACTGTATTGTTTTTTTTTTCATTATTAAATCAGGACTATATTGAAAAACATATGTATATTAGATATTATTCAGGTTTTTTGTATTATATATATACTGAATATATTCTATCCTAAATAAATATGTTATAAATAAAAAATAAATAAATCCCTTTAAGGAATGTTAACCTTTGATTCATCTTTTAAGTACCTTATAAGTGAGGTTTCCAAATAAACGAAAACGGATACGTCATAAATTCTTGTAACATTTCAATACAACACCCTAAAACTCCTTCACAGTGAGTCAGTATTTTAGGATGATCATCAACGATTTGTAGGTGGGAAATTTGATATATTTTTCAACACATTTAGAAACTTTTAAAAAATGTAAGTGTTACGTATTCATACTTTGTAAATTTGCGAAACCTCACTATTGACTGGATGCACTAGTCCAATTAATTGATTAATTAAAGTTACATCTGCAGAATTTTGCTGCAAGGTTGGCGGTCAAACTAAGCATGTTTTTCCTGTTCTGCGTGATCTTCTTTGATTGCCTGTCAAGAAACATTCAGTTTAAGATCCTTCTTCTTACACTCAAGACTTTGCAAGGGAAATTATTTCAAGTCTCATTTCTAGATATTCTCCTCAGAGGACACTTAGGTCATCTTCTGAACATCTCCTTAAACTCAATAGATCAAATTCTAAATATGAATCAAGCTCTTTGGAATGACCTTCCATCTTTCATTCTCAAACAGACATCTCTCGATGCCTTCAAGAAACATCTGAAGTGCCATCTTTTTGGAGAGAGATAATGGCACAGTTAGCTAGCTCTCTGAGACATCATTGTATTTTGCACTCTATAAAAACCTGTTTATTTTTATTATTATTATTGTTGTTGTGTTGTTGTTACTGTTGTGGTTGTGGTTGTTGTTATTGTTAAGTAATACACCTTTATCTGAGGGTTAATTGGTTTTGCAAAGGTCACAAGTTACAACACTCAAAAGCTGAGCTTTTGAGGTCACGAGGACTTGTTTCACACCAAATATTTTTTTCTCACCTTTTCCAACAAACTTCACTCCTATTTGTCTTTACAGGTTATGTTGATCGTTACTCAAACCCAATACCAGAGAGCAACATCGGCAACAGAATGCTGCAGAGCATGGGATGGAAGCCAGGCACAGGGCTTGGAGCTGATGGCTCAGGCATACAAGAACCAGTTAGGGCATATCAAAGACAGAAAAATAAAGGCCTAGGATACAGTAATAAATTGAAACAAAAATAGAAGGTTAGTTGTTATATTTTATAGCAATTATAACCATAAATAACACATTTTAACTTGAAAAAAAAAAAAAACTTTTAGATATAAATTTTATTTATAGGTGCTATTATTTTAGTAATACATAAAGTCTATTTTTATCAAGAACAGAATTGTAAACTGTTATTTTTACTGAATGTTCTTTGATAGTTTGTCTAAATTACATAATTTTGTGATTCTTTTGTAATTTATCAATTTTATTAATGCTTTTTTATTAATGTTTTTATATTAATTTAATAATACATAAATTGGTTAGTTTTAATTAAAACTTTATTAATTAATTAAATTTATAAATTGGTCAGGGATTGAAAAACAACAGCAGCATTAAGGAACGAATGTTACAAATTATATTACTGAAATTAATGAGCTCTGTTAAATAGCTTTAATACTTCAATAATTTTTATTTTAATTGAAAGATATGAACTAGGCTATTGCCAGATGCATGCTTAAACTGACATTAATTTTGTTACGTAATGATTTATCACTGCACTCAAAACAGTGCTGTGGTAAATTGTAAACTCATGTATACCAAGAATTAACAGGGAATTTAAATGGATAGATCATGTGAAGTTTTTAAACACAGATTTAATTGATTACTGTGTACTACCAAGTTTTATAAACTTGTACATAAAATAATGCATAAATTAAAAATTGAAATTTTAAAAATATAATACAGGTTAAACCAGTGCTGGTTCACTTTATAATAAAAATATCAGAAAAAAGTTTCTTATTATGTTTATTTTTAACTAGAAACTGTCGTGTCATTTTATGCTTTCTTCTGAACAAGGTCTAGTTAGGTTAAAATAAATTGAAAGCCTTGTTTTTAATATAGCTTCTCGCAACACCACAACAACCAATCAACACATACCAATATATGTTTGGTTTACATATGTGGTCCATGTAACTTAAACAGACTGAGCTCAGCTTAATTTTGTCAACTTTTAAGTACCTGAAGGATCGAGTGGAATTAATTCTGGGAGAAATCATTTCACTGCAACAGAGGGGAACTGTACATGGTTGCCAATCATAGATTTATTATTTACGGCTAGATGGTTAACTTAACACTGTAGAATTCCAGTCCCATGTAGGCGCCTACTATTTTGATTTCGTCAGGCTACATCAAAAACATGCAAGTTAAATATTAATAACTGTTTTACAATTATTGTATTTTTAACATTTTGTTACTTGCTATTTACGTATGCCACACATATTTTATGTTGTCAATGTCTTTAGATTTGGATTAAATTTACTTTCATTTATTGATAAATTTTAAACTTCTATGAAAAATTGCGCATCCACAATTTTGACATAGTAATAGTGTTAGAACGTAACACAATTTAATTGGTTGGATTCCGGAATAGTAGGCGTTTACATGGAACTGAATTTTAGGGCTATATATTCTGAGGAAGTTCACCATCTAGCCATAAATAATAAATCTATGTTGCCAATACAATGTGTGAAATGTAACAAATTCTTATAAATATCACTTAGAAGTATACCTAATGATTCAAATTGTAAAATGTTTATTGGCGCATGCATCTCAGTTTCTGTCACTTTCAGTTTTTCACAACTTTCACAACTTCAGTAGTTTTTGGTACTATTAACACACAGTACGAACATTCGCATTTTAGTGTTTGTCGACCATATTTCCTAGAATTCAACAGGTTAATGAACTTTCGCTTTTAAACCCATGAGGGCGCTGGTTGTGAAACACAACAATTACATCCCTGGTGCTCAGTTGTATTCAGTTGATCAAACAAGTTGAGTTGTTTTCATTTGATCAATCTACTCTATTCTTAAAAATCTTACGTCTTGTATTCTAAAGTTTCAGGATTCTCTTAGTTGTCATTGTCGTAATGAGCATGCTGTTGCCATAGTGAATGTGTGGTTGTCTTGGTGATCTTTTCATGTACTTAGTCAACATGTGGCTCTCTTAATCCTTTAAGTGTTAATCTTCTTTTTTCTAATCTACTTCAATAAAATTATTTATTAATATTAAGCATTTAACTAAATAACACAAAATGTCAAATCCTGCTTATGGTAAACCACATACTGGCTATAAATACATTGAATGGACAAAACATCTGGCTAAGAATTCCAATGTAATAACTTAAATCCATGTGATGGTGTGAAAATATTTACACAAATTGTAAATTTAACCAATACAGTACTGCATTTAATATTACAAATTGCTTGAAGGTCTAAAGATAATACTATTTACTGTTTTGCAAAATAATTAGATATTTTTTTGTAGATCAAAGTACAGTACCTAACATGAAATGTACCAAATACTCAATACTTTTGAAAACATTGTTTTTCTCAGACACCAAGTTTTTACTTGATGGATTGACAGGGACCAAATTTGAGCCCAATAAGTAGGGAGTACTTTGATGTTCATTCGATATTTTTGTAAAACAGCAAAACAACATTAGCAAATTACATTCTAACCTCTTTTTTTAGTTTGAGATACGAATAGAAAGCTATTTTAAAATTAATTTTTATCAAAGCTTTTTTACACTGGGCAACAGGCATGGCAAAGTACAATTTTAAGGCATATAAACTTAATGGCTTCTTCTAATAGTACCTACAATATACTATTAACACAGTATATACAGTCTTCACACTTTTCACTGTTGGCGTTTTATAAAATATATACATTGGCCAAACATCTATATTTACAGTACAGTATATCTTGCAATCTTGAAATTCATTTTGGTAAAAAGCAATCTTCATCTGAAATCTTTTTTTTTATTATATAGCTTACGTTAGTGAAGATTATCAGTCATCCAGAAAGTACATATAGAAAAGTAAAAAACTATAAATTTGATTGTGTGGACTTCGCTATTTATGAGTGACTATATTTCACGTTTTATCCCGGACGCATCATGTCTGTCACATTGACCTGTGCCATTCGATAGTCGTCACAGATCAACGCATTTTTGCCGCCAAATGACAAGTCGAGCTGATGATGTGTCTGGGATAGGACGTGAAATATAGTCACTCATAAATAGTAAGTCCAGACGATCAGATTTATATTTATTACTTTTCTAGATTACATAGCTTCTTATCTTGTCTTATTTATAATATACCGTGTAGCAAATAAATTTAGGCATGGACCTAAAAGTCACATTTTTTCCCATGTAAATTGGGCATTCTTATCCAGTCTCAAGAAGCAATTTTCATCCCAACTTATTTTGGTTATTACTATCATTATTTACTAAATATTTTACCACCTTTACTTAGGCATGGGCCCCTAGGTTTCACTGTTTCACCATGTCAAGGCACAATAGTGGGTGTTACTTCCAGCCTTCAAGAACCCAGTTTCCTTTTAGCCTGTTTCTCTGGTTCATTGGGCTTCTTAGCACCTTTTTATATTTTGTTCCGTATTGATTCATCTAAAGGTTGCCCAGCCAAAGCTGAACACATTTCTTTTCATTGTTGTATTTGGTGATGAATATAATTTTGTATGCTTTATCTAATAATTTGACACTGGAAGAGATGCATTTTTGTAACTCTCTTTCACAGTCACAAGTCATAAGTTTGGTTGAATATCCATACTTCTATAATGTGGCTTTGGAAAGGCCAACCAAAGCACTTTACACACACACACACTGGTATGCACAAATACAATTCATATTATCGTTTTGATTTGAATTACAAAGTTGTAATCCTTTACTTTCTTTTCACACGAGTTAGTTAAATTTATTTTACATATAACCAGTTGCATTCATGATGGCTGCTGTTGCCATGCCACCAGCGAACATGGCGGGTACAGCTACAAATGACAGAATGTTGAGTGTCCCAAGTCCAGATAATCCGTGGCCACTGAAAATATACAAAAAAAACAAAGTTGTTTGTCAATTTACTAATTCAATTCAAAATAAATTTTCTTAATATCAGGACAATATAACAATATAACAATGATTATGCAGAATAAAGCAACCCATGTAGTCCTTAAAGCAGATCATCTAAACTAATGTAGTCAAAATGCATAAGCAGGCCTCGATTTTTGTGTTTTTTTACTAGTCCACTGGGCAAGTTGACTACATTTCACTAGCCCACAAGCAATTCAAATAGCCCATGTCTGTGGCAACATAATCTTAAATGTGTAAAAATTACTGCTTGACACTTGTATTCACTAGCCAACTGGGCTAGTAAAAATGAAGATTTACTAGCCCGGTGCAGTTTTCACTAACCATTGTACGCTGGGCTAGTAAAAAATTGAGCCCTGATAAGGCCGGACTTTTCTTAATAAATGATGAAACTCTCATTTACTTTAGTTAATAAATTCTTGAGTGGCAGGTCCCTACTCTCCAAACAAAAAGTAGGGACTCAAACTGTTTATAATTACCTTACCAGACTCAGTTCTGCTATGGGTAACTTATTACTACCTAAGGCTAGACTGAATCTAGTAGATTTATATTGAAGGCGACACAGACCTTTAATGCAGGGGATAAGTAATCATTTTGTGGAGGGAAGAAGGGGGAGGGATTATAGATTTGTATAGTTGATTGCTTTTTTTATCTATTTTAATATATTATTTATTTATTGTTGCATATTTTATCTTTGTAAAATGTTTTATGTCTTCTGGTTTCACTGGAAAAACAGTCTTTTTGGCACTGAAGAGGTCATCAGTACATTTAAAAAAATGAAGAAAATCTGGTTGCAATAATGAGATATGGATCCAACCAACTGAAACCCTGTTGTTTTCATAAAGACACTGGTTTTTTGTTTTAGCTTCCATTTGTACTTTAATTTTGCAATATTTATTATCTGTACATGTTCGAATGAATAGTATATTGTTTTTTATCGGGGCTTGTTTACACTGCGCAACAGGGATGGCAAAGTACATTTTTAAGGTCATCAGTTAATTTTAAAAAATGCAGAAAATTTGATTGCAATAATGGGGTATTACAAGGATCCGACCCACTGAAACCCTGTTGTTTTCATAAAGACACTGTTGTTTTTCATAGCTTCCATTTGTACTTTAATTTTGCAATATGTTCGAATAAAGAGTATTGTTTTTTATCGAGGTTTTTTTACACTACGCAACAGGAATGGCAAAGTATATTTTTAAGGCATATAAACTTAATGGCTTCTTCTAATAGATCTACAATATACTATTAACACAATGTATAGTACAGTCTTTACACTTTTCACTGTTGACGTTTTATAAAATATATACATTGACCAAACTTGTATGTGTATTATCTGTACATGTTCAAATGAATAATATATTATTTTGGAATTTTCTTTCAAGTTAAACTATAAAAAGTAGACTTACTTTTTGCTACGTTTCGGTTACTGACCTCGGTAACCTTGTTCACGCAAGTGACGTGTAGATCTGGCATCGTCATGGTTCATGTCTCGGTGCTGTCTACCGCCACCAATTTTTCAGCTTGTCGCTGGCGTCACCCAAGATACACCCACCAGTGAAAAGCTGAAAAAATTGGTGGCGCTGACAACACACGATGCCAGATCTACACGTCACTTGCGTGAACAAGGTTACCAGCTAGTAACTGAAACGTAGCAAAAAGTAGATCTAATTTTTATGGTTTGAAAGAAAATTCCAAAATAATATATTTGAAACCAGATGAAAACTTTTTCGAGAAAAGAGAATAGTATATTGTTTTTTTTTTCTTTAAATGTCAAATCCAGTTGGGCTTGAAAGTTCTAGGTGTTTTCACCAAAATATAACCAGTGCCATAGTCAGCATGAGGCAGACAAGGCGGTCGCCTCGTCTGAAATTTGTCAGAATTTGGCTGTTTATGGGGGACTCGCCCTCTGACCCTCCAGCAGAGGGTTCCAGACCCTGGAATCCTACGTGATCCCCAGATTTCGCCTCGTCTGTTTTTCAACTCTGGCTACGGCCCTGAAAACCTCCAGGAATTTGACTTCTACAACTTGGGCAGTCTCCTATTCACTGTTATTTATCTATAATAATATGGAAGCGAGCATTGTATTCAATAACAAAACCGAGACACAATTATAATAGTTACAAAAACTGATGTGTCATTGTCCTATCTGGTTGTATGCTTATCATTGCAAGTTTTTATTGAGGTTTTTATTGAATAGTCTAAAATTTCCTTGAATGAGGCCATGATTTCAGAATAGGAAATTTACAATTAAGATCCAATGATGCTGTTCTGAATACATTCTTCCTCTATTGACAAGCTTAAAGTAAACTTAATTACACTGTAATTACCTTGTGCACCCTCCAGCTAGTCGTGCCCCAAATACCATTAGGACACCTCCCAGGAACGCTTCCGTTGCCCCGATACCTTCAGCAGTACCATATGTGTCTGAGAGGTACGATGATAAGAAACCACCTAATATGGCAGCTGCTACATAAAAAACCTACAAATAACAATTTGAGATTGTTATTAGTATTTTCGTTATTTCTGTTTTTTTTTTTTTGTTTTTACTGTCATTCTTTAGTACTACTGAGTTGTATTCTAAAATCTGTAATTGCTTTTTTGGTAAGGGATACGGGAATTTAGGGAGGTAGGGGTGGATTCTTAATAGGCTTAGGCCATAGCCCCCAAGTTTGACTTGAAAAATATTTTTATGGGGCTGTAATTATAAAGGACTGTTAATCATAGGTGTAAGGTGACTATAAGACACATTTTTTGTTTGCTTCTCAACATCAACACAGGCTGCAGAACGGCAGGTTCACGGCCAAACCCCCCCCCCCCCCCCCACCCCCC
>JAOTQE010129141.1:0-12200 GCA_025631205.1 Nesometra sesokonis
AAGTCTAATGGTACAATGCGCCTGTGATTATTCTTTTTAGAATTGGCGCAGTATGAATACTGTACTTTATTATTATTTGATTATTATAAACACTACATAAAAACACTTTTCTTGTTTGTATTATGTGCAAGTCGTTGGTTGAAAGGTGAAGGCAGGGGATGACATTGATAAAAAGCATAAGCTTAGACGAGGGTGTAATCATTTACGATTGCTTTGTTTCATTTTGCTGTCAATTTAAGGACTTTTAGTGTTTTTTTTCTTATTTTTATCACTTAAAAAATATAGCTCTCATTCACAAAATTCACTAAAAATATTATAAAGAAAAGGATATCTAAACATTTGTAATGTTAGTAAGGGAATTGGGATCATCTGTCACAAAAATAACAGTTTTTTGGGGTTTTTTTGCTCATTTATAATCTACTAATATACCAACAAATCCTCAAAACATTTGGGCATGGGACAGTGCTTTTAAGCACAGGTCACATTTAAAAATGTGACCTTTGACAGTATTCAAAAGTACAACATGCCGTTTCTCAAAAACTCGTTATAATAGAGATTTGATTTTTTACCAAAATATTTCTTATATGCATATTTATATTCTCTTTGGAATGTTTTTATTTTTTAAAAAATCACTAGGCCTATATAAAATTACATTTGACCTCAGAAAAGGTGTAAGTATTGTTAAAGATGGAACAGGCCAAGAAGATTTTAGCAGCAGTGATTAAGACAAAACTGCATAAATTAATTTATTTGTTGTAATATCTGGGTAAGGAGATTTTAGGCAGGAAAGACGTAGAAAATACAATTGTTGCCAGAGTGGAAAACCACATGAAGGAAAGTACAGTACGGTATGTTACTAGTCTGCTTTTAACGATAGGCCATATAGGATCAATCTGTTTTTCCCTGTGTGGATTTAGAAAGGTGGTCGCCTCATAATTGATCGTGTATTATAGTACAATATTCCTTGTAGTAGAAATAGATTGTAGACTCACTGGAAAGAAATGATCACTTATACAAACAAAAATGCCCAAAAAACATCAGGATAATATAAATATAAGTAAATTGTTAGAAGTTATTTTGTTATTTACTTCGTATAATTCTTTATTTAAATTATTGTGAAATATAGGGTAACACTGACAAAGATTAGATATTCGGAAATGGAGAGCAAAATTATTTTTTGCCTATAGATTCAAAATAGATTTTAAAGCAGGATTCGAAGAGAGTCAGGGCCGTAGCCGGCATGATGAAGACGAGGCGACCGCCTCCTCTGAAAGTTTCAATTTTTTTCCCCGGGAAATATATTTATATAACTGGCCTTGCGCGCCGCATGGGCCACAGCGTTACCTCGTCTGTTTTTTTTCTATTTGAGATACGGCAGAGTTTCTTATGCCAAGGCTTTTCTACGGCAATGCGACATATTTTCCGTCGCCGGATCTGGGCTCCATTTTCACTGATATGGATCTGACAAGCAAAAAAGGTCATTTACCCACTTTTCATTAATTTTCGTCCAACTCACCACTGGTTAAAAGGCCGATTTTCACCTTAGTTTGATATTGCCTAATGTAGGAGAAAAGCGACTTTAAATGTATGCGTAAGTTTCCTAAGAAAAGCGATTTTTATTCTTTTCTATGCGTGAAATCTGCTAAAGCGTGAGATGTATGCATGACAGACGTCCAAAGTAAATCCAGTGCAGTTCAAATAATGAGTTAACATTAATATTAAGTTCACGTACAGAAAGACGCAAAGTGGAAGCTCCATTTTTTAATCGCCACACGCGCTAGTTTTGCATGCATTTGGATTAACTCTTGCCACTGACGGGTTTATAAAGATGGCTAAATATTCAGAGGTTAGATTAGTTGTGTGTGCCGTTTAAGTCGTTGGAAATTAGCCGATGTGTGAGATTGCAGATAGAGGACAAAGAGTGTCACATCAAAGTAGAAAAAGATAGGTTATGTTTTCAAAGGGAATTTGACATTGGAAACAGAAATCGAACCGTCAGTATCAACTGATGGATCTGCAGGTACAAATAGGCGTGAGTGAGTTTTTGAAAGATCATATGACTCATGCAGTAAATGTTGTCGTGCCCTGCTGTATCCATCTCATGCGGCGCGGATACTTTCTTTTCTAATAATATTTTTTTTAAACAATAATGTGTTAAACGAGATAAAACTAAATGTATGTATGTTTTCAATTTAAAAAGCATTACCGCTATGTTAGTTACAACATGGGGATACAGGTGGTTAAATCATGGAGGTATAAAATATTTTATACCTCCATGGTTACATTTTTCCTCCATGGTTACAGTATACAGTATTTGGTGTTGAAGACACTATTTTTTTTTAATCTGACGAATAATCACAGTAAAGCCTGTGAACACTGTATGTCTGTTGCATTTGGTGGTTATTTAATATTAGGCTTACAGTAGGCCTATATTTAACCTTATGGTATATTATTAGTCTCCTATATAAAAGCCTCTATAGGCGAGGGTGTAATCGGCATCGATTGCCTTGTTAGGAAAAATAGAGCCGCGCGCCCTCTTGCGTTTTTTTGTTTGAGAGCCGTCCCCGGTCAAAATATGACCTTTAACCCGCGACCCTGGGCGAGATTTACATACAATAGATAAACAGCTGATTTGTCATCTTGCACCGATTTCGAAATATTGTTCATTGTCTAACATCGGAGTTTACATCAAAACCAAGGTACAAAGAATCACCCCAAAAAGCAGAAACTTCTACTTCTGTGAGGTTAGTTTATTACGGTCCGTTTATTACTTTCTTAGGCCCAGATCAGTTTCACGACTCACTCGCCGTCACGATCGCTTCCCTGTGTAGAAATCTGTGGTCTAGCCTATCATAACTGCTGATTGATAACGAATGTAACCGTATCTTTCTTGCCAAAGGTCGGCGTAATCTTGGTCCATTGTCACACTATTTATTGTGCAATTTATTATAGATAGATTGTTGGCAGTGATTTAAGTTTGTCCACGTCGACTTTTGATGTGAGTTGAAGCCGGGTGAGAGCACATAGGAAGAAGGTACACATCTTGAATTGGTGTTGGAATTGAACTGTGCAGTGAGATTGACAATCAAGCCCCAGCTGATTAAATCTACGACAAAAATGAAGATGAAGCAAGGTTTATCATTCTACTTGGTCTTTCTTACATTAACATGTAAGTAATATTACACCATACTTGGCTTGAAAAAGTGATGAGGGAAGGGGCTTTATTTTTTAGGCGAAGGATATTGCACTGTCGGCCGGTTGTTTAAATCTGAAATAGTTATTGCACCGCCGGCCGGTTGTTTATCTGAAACCGTTATTGCACCGTCAGCCAGTTGTTTAAATCTGAAAGGGTTATTGCACCGTACTAGAGTTCCTCATTTGAAGTCTGTTAGCAGAGGCTACACTATGTAACTTGTACTTTACAGTACTATAAATTTTAACGAAGTGTCAACTTCTCTACTTAAAAAAATAGTTGGGTTTGCCTAATCATTGAACTCGGGACCTTCTGTTCATCAGTCTGTAGCGCTACCGTCTAAGCTATAAATCAGCCTGCCGATATGGGTATTTTTAACATACTTGACCCTAACCCAAAAACTAGTCTCATTCATCCAGAATGCAATAAATGGAGGAACTCTCGTACAGAAAAAATAATTGGCAGCGGGATGGTTCGATAACCATTTTAACGTTTTTGGCTGCCCGGCCGATGGCGCAACAACTGTTTCAGATTTAAACAACCGGGTGACGGTGCAATAACCGTTTCAAATTTGACAAACGGCCGACGGTGCAATAATCACTTCCTATTTTTTAACTCACCGGGCACCACTCAAAAGGGTGGTGCAAGAGGCTAGTGGCCCTCTATTAGGCTCCCTCTTCTTCAAATGGCCTTTGATTTTATTCACTGTGTCCGATTCAATTACATTGGCAGGCAGAACATTCCAGTAATGATAATTCTTTGGGTGAAAAAATATCTGCGACAGTTTAATCACAGATGTTCCAACCTCTGAGGTCTAAAATTTGGGAGATTTTTTCAAAGTGCACCCTCTGTCGTAAAATACTGTGCCTTCTACTGCAACCCAAAATCTCAAAAATCATGTTTTCTTTTTTATGTGTATATTTTATCAATTTTTTTTGCTAAAAACATATAATTATCTTGAAAATTGTACAGAATTCGTAAAGTTATTAAAAAAACAGTCTATATGATTCAATTAAAACTGTGTCATTTAATAACCCTTATAATAAGAATGTTTTAAAGTGTGACCTTGCTTTTGATGTGAAAGTTATTACATCGATTACCTATAAATACTAAGAATATATATTGGTATAGAGCTAATAAATTTAAGCTTAAACAACATGGAATACATCCAAATTAACTAGTCACATATATGTAGCAGAGCCAAGCAAAATGAGCCGTAAGTAGGAAAATTGAAAATTGAGGTTTTTTTTCATATAGATTATAAAACTACACATTATCTTTAGCATGCAAAAAAAATCAGTTTCATACAATGTTTCCTTGCGAAGTTATGAACAATCGAAGTTCAAACATTTAAAATGGGTTTGAAAAACTACATTTGAAAATTGTTTATCAGTATACATTGACTAAGCATGGTAATTTTAAATTGCATATTTTTTAAATCTAAAAATTGTTAAGGTAGTATGAAAGTTGAATGAATAAACTGTTTTTGAAATAAAAGAATATTTGAAAAATTGACCATTTTTAAATTTGACCTATTGTGGAAAAGTGGCACTTGCGACTTATGTCTCATTTGGTTAGGCTCTGCTACATATTATACCTGCCAACATGCTTGAGACAACCGTTTCCAGTACTGAGTACCAAATCTGGTTTTTATAATTAAAAATGTTACTTGCTCTATTCAATGTCTTGTTTACACTCGCGCATTAAATAGAGTTGGCAGCCACTATGATATTAAATTTAATTGTAAAAAATTTAAAGCAACAGAGCATTTGAATTATTATGTAGTTCTCATAATGTTGTAGCAATTATATTACTGTGTTACATAACACCCATACATTAAGCATGAGAGTTTGAAGGTATACAATATGCTATTAAATTAAATTTAATACCATATTGATATTAAATTAAACACCATGTTGTATGCCTCATGCCTAATGTATGGGTACATGATTAATTGCAAAAATTTGAAACAACAGAGCATTTGGAGTATTATATGTAGTTCTCATAATGTGGTTGCAATTATATTACTGTGTTGCATAAAATACATCCTTATGAAATCATTGTTTTCATAATGGCATATTGTGGTTATTTAACAAAATAACAGGACATAAACGTAAGCCAATCAAAAGCTCAACCCTTAAAATAATCACTTGTTTGTCTCAAGTGTGTACTGAGCTTTAGAGTAAAATGCCAGGGGTGGATCCAGGATCCACCGAAATGGGGGTGGGGGCCACTTCCAGATCTGGGTGGGCGTGGTCGCCCGTTTTATTCAAAATTGTGCAAAAAAATGTATTTTTTTGTTTCAAAAGGGGGGCCCTTTGGACCCCCCTTGGATCCACGCCTGAATGCTGTACTCCCTTCACATGACCATGTTGTAAAGTATGATCCAAACTCAATGTTTTTATTTGGAAATATGAAAATAAGCGGTTTAAAAAAAGTAATAATAGGGTTTAAAATTTTTTTTCTTAATATTTTGTTGAACTTTTTCCATAAGTCATCAGATGGGGGTAGTTTTTTAGGCCTAATTTTTACCTCCACCAGTGAAGTTTAAGTTTTGTTTTCGCCCCTGTTTGTTTATCTGTTAACAACTTCCTGACCACAATAGTAATTACAAAAATTAATTTTTAGGTTAAGATTTGATGTGAAGAAGATGCAATTCACTCGTGAAAGATTAAGGTCAAAGGTCAAGTTCAATATTTATACATTTATTTAAATGGCAGAATTTATATAGCTGAGAATTAAAAATTGGGTGGAGCTATGCACTCTCAGCCCTCTAGTATAACAGTGTTATATAATTTAAATAAAGCAATGTGAAAAAATATTGTATTAACGTTATAGTTTTTTTTTTAATTTTCCTTTTTTTTCACTTAACCTTCAAAAACGTACTGAATGACCACGGATTAGTTTAATCATGGAGTTAATATAATCATGTTTGTTTATTCTTATTTGGTGTTTATTTAAAATTTAACTATGAAAATTTGCTTTCAGGTTCAGCATTGAACTATGAACTTGGAAAGAAATACAAGTATAGTTACGTGACAGAGGTCAAAATTGATGACCCTTCTCTTGACAAAGACACCATTGGACATTCAGAGGCGGGGTTTAAATTGTCATCAAATGTTGACCTTGTTGTAGCATGGCAAAACAGTGCTAATAAACAAGATCAATTAATCGAGTTAACTGTAAGTGATTTATTTTATTAATTGTTAATTATTAGGTCATTATCCTTCTAGGTCAGTGGGTATGTGAAGACTAAATGGTTAAGCGGAGGGTAACAAACACGGCATATGATTATTTGTGTCTGAATTAGCCAGTGATTGACACAAATTACTAATCCAGATTGTAACTTGTGCTTCCTGCAAGCCTCGTATACTTAAATGATTTTGACCTTGTGTCGCTCGTTGACCAATCAAAATTCACACTATGAATTGACGAATTAATTATTGATCAGTATTCATAGGAAAAGACAATGACAGCAAAAAAATATGTATGACTCACAATATGAGTTGTAATGTGTAATGTAGTTCGATTTATATAGCACCTTATACAATAGAGTCTCAAGGTGCTGTGGACCAGATGTTACACATTCATATGACTTTCTACGCCCCTAAGGGCCACGTCATGTCCTGCTGCCTGAAACAGGCGCTCATTCATCTGTCCACTGCAGGGGATGTATGGACCAGTACACCAGGGTGACCCCCTACTCGTCTTGAAAGATGTACTGGGTTCTTTATAGTGCACATGAGCCGTATGTATACACTGGGCCTACGGTTTTTAGTCCTTATCCGAGAAGACTTGTTCCACCACCAGAACCATGGTGCTAGCGAGCCTCGAACCCATTTTGTTGTTATTGCTATGGTTCACGGTTCCCTGCCTTAACCGCTCGGCCATACAACTCACACAAAAGTTGTATATAAACACGCTGGTTGTCTATGTATTTGCTCCTTGATTGTGCAATGTTGATTAAAATAATTAACACCATCATAAATAATAGAAATAGAAATAAATTACATCATTGTTGCCTTAGCATTCAACGGCAAACAAAGCTTTCTTTAAAAAATTAAACAAATCCATTATATTTCTCTTCTCTCAGGTCCAAGATGTAAAACTCTTCAATGTGTCTGATAGACCAGAAGATCGTAATACATTTGCAAATGCACCCCTCACCAGAGAGGTGGTCTCACCTTATTCTGTATTCTTCCAATGGAATGATGGTAGAGTTGGGTCAGTCTATGCAAATGATAGGGATGTGTTGGGTTCACTGAATGTAAAACGTGGCATGATCAGTCTGCTACAGTTACAATTGGCTGATGGGAGGGTGACAGAGGTAATTATTAATAGGGTTGATTGATTGATTGATTGATTGATTGACTGACTGATTAATTTACTGATTAATTGACTGATTGATTAAATGAATGATTGATTGATTGATTTGGATTGATTTGATTTTGACTAGATTGATTTGATTTGATTGGATTGATTGATTGATTGGTTGGTTGGTTGGTTGGTTGATTGATTTGGTCGGTTGGATGGTTGGTTGATTGATTGATTGATTGATTGATTGATTGATTGATTGATCGATGGATAGATTGATTGATCGATGGATGGATGAATTGATTGATTGATTGATTGATCAGTGGTTTCCCACTGACCAGTATAAATTTATAAAAGACCAGCAAAAATTGTGTCATTGAAAAATAAATCACTGATTGGGACACCGTTTTTTCCCTAATGGGTTTTATTTTCACTCCTTACACCTTATAGGAGCCCATAGAGCCCCATGTATTTAGGGCATTAATTTTGAGGCAAAACCAACCCAAAACTCATAACTGAAAGGCCATGTTCATATTCCTGGCTTAATATGGACAATTTACCAGTAAAAATGTTTCAGTTGGGAGAAAACTCTTGATTGATTGATTGATTTGGTTGATTGATTTGGTTGATTGACAGATTGATTCATTGAATGGCTGACTCACATACTGACAGACTAAATCAAAGGTTGTCTAGCTTGATTGATTCATTAATTCATTCATTTATACAGACTGATGCATCAGGTGAGTGCCAGGTTACCTACACTGCTAAGGACAAAACCATCAAGAAGGTTAAAGATGCAAAAAGTTGTTCTGCTCCATCAGATTTCAAGTTTTACCATCCAAAACGCATCATGGATATTGATGTCACATCAGAGGTTAGAGCAGACTATCAGCTGTCTGATGATGGCTCTATTATCCAATCAGCAACCAGCTTAGAAAGTCATGTTACTGGAATCAATGTCAGAAAGTCTCTCGCATCTTCTGTTGTTTCAAAGTAAGTCATAAGATGTATAATAATCCCGTCACAGTGAACATTTTTAAAATGCATGTCGAAAATTGACGTACCTGAATGAAAAAAGGTTTAACCACCTTCACTAATCACACCAAATGCCTAATGTGTTTTTCATCCTCCAGATCACCAACTGTGCAAAGTCTCTTTTACCGTTAATGCTGTGCCTAACCTTATCCAGAGATTCCCCCAAACCATAAGTGACACCTGCCATCTGGTGCATCATTTATTGACTTACATTTTTTTGTTTTCACTGTGACAAATGTACCAAATGCAGAACATTGCCATTTTCAGCATTTATAGACAAAGACCTGATGGACATATTGCCAAATTTTCAGCCTTGTACCTTTAGAAACACCAGATCTAGTGAAGTTGGAAATAAGTGACACTTTTTTGGGCCACCCGGTATATTAACACTCAACTACTACTGCTAGTGGTAACATCTGAAAGGTCCACTAATCAACTTCAAGTAAGAAAGTATAATGCATACTCCAAGCAGTGAGTAACATTCAATTTTTTTTTATAAATAATTTCATCAATCATTCTTGATGATGACATAATTTATGTCAAAATATTGAATCCAGTCATGATGGCGTGTATCTCATTACTTGGAGTATGCATTATACTTTCTTAATGGTAACATCAAAATAAACTGCAGCATGTTCACAGTGCAATGTGTAAATTATTTTCATCATATCCGGTTCTTATCTACGAGTCATTAAACAAATAAATTTATCGATGTCTGATGTAATCTGTAGTAAGGTGAAGACCTTTTATACATAAAATTTATCAGCTGTTTTGTTTGATTTTGTAAGTTTAGTTACATATGATCTTGATTAGGCTGTGTCTTTGTGAATGACCTATGTTATTACAAGGTCACAGTAGTTACTCAACCAATGCCAAGTGGATGGTTGTTATCATACTGTGTAACATTATATCAATGTCAATGGGTACTGTACCAAATGCCGTGTGAGTAAGCTATCTTCACAAGGTCATAATAAGTTCTCTACCAATAGATCCCTTGATTTTTGTACGCTCTCAATTTTCACAATTTTCACAATAACATGACGATCACGAAATTTAAGGGGTTCAAAAATCTCAAAGAAAAATATACAAATTTATTATGTGTAGGTCTTAAGCGAGCCTTGTGTAACAACTACTAATCGAGGTTGCTCGCAAAGGTCTGATACAGGCCTAGTCATAGAGAAGGTTGTCTTTAAATAGGTTTATTTTTCTAAAAATAGATAAGTAGTTCTCCAACATTGCCACGGGATACATAGTACATCATCATTACTATTTTAATATATTATTAGGTGATAATGGAGAGTTTATGTTAATAAGATTTGTTAATTACTTTGAATTAGATGGAATTGGGCTTTTATTCAATCTGGATGTGGATATCCAAAAATTGTCAAATTCTTCTCATTGCAGAGTTTTCATTTTCATTTGTATTAATTATTTTTAATTCTATAAAAAAAAAATTATATTTAGTTGCACTGATTTTTTTTTTTTTTTTTTGCCAGAAATTAATATTTTACTTAAGTCCCTTTCACACAGAAAATACTGCAATGTTATCATAACCATGCTGGCCAGAAGGTCAAATTTTAGTAATATGACGGTTTCCTGTGTGAAAGGGTCCGACCGAAAGGCATAAAATTGGCAGTCTTAATAATAGAGGTTTCCAACTTTGACCTTTTTTTAGTTATGCTTCACTTTGCAAGTACTGTAGGCATTACACTGTGGAACCTTTCATACACATCTGGCCTAAGGCAGTGATGGTAATATAATTGTAATATGTCTAGGGTCTGAGGTGGTCTAACAAATTAACCGGCATTGAAGGGAAAGTACCTTTCACACAAACGCCGGCATTCAAAAAATTACCGCAGTATTCCCAGTTTACAGTTCTGTGTGAAAGGTGTTTTGTATACTTTCCTAAAGAATACTTTGTAAAAAGAAATTGTAATTTTCTTCATTTCATTCCTCAGGCAATTTCTGACATACACTTCAACAGAAGCTGGTGCTCAAACATTGTCAGGGACAACTATTGATGATGCACTAGCCGGTGATTCCAGCTTAGTTGCCATGTCACTGATCTCGGAACAAGCTGAACAACAGTGCAGCAGTGGCTGTGAAATAGTATGTCCAATTTGTTCATGTTGTTTCATTTCATTTCATTCATTTCGTCTTTAACAAAAGCAAGGACAGACACTTGTAAGAGGTAGACAGGATTAACAAAAAGTGAACTGAATCAACTATCTACTATCTCTCCAACCTCCTAAAGTGTTAAAATAAATTCAAATATAGCTAAACAAAAACAAAATAACAATGTATATACAATATTTAAAAATCTATGCCTCATTAAGTTAGGTGTTTGATGGCAGAAAATGTTTCTTAAGAGAAATGATGTAAAAGGAAAGGCAAAATAAAAGACTTTTACATCATACTTTAACATCCGGAGGTAAGTCATTAAATAGGCGTGGAAAGGATTTAAATATATGGTAATGAGCAGCATTAGTTCTGGATATACAATGGATAAATGTTATATGTTTATGATGCATATTTTTTTTTGCATATTATTGTTTCCCTTATATACATTTTATTTTTGGTATTAAATTTCAAAAAGCGGTAGGATTTCCATGCAAAAACGGTAGGCAGTTCGAAAAAGTGGTAGCCCACTGCCAAATTCAGTAGGGTTGGCAGGTATGTATTATTGTACCAACTCAGCTATTGGACTGGTTTACATTTGTGACAGAGCTAAGCCAAAAGAGGGAAATCACAAATTCTCAATTTTTTAAAATTTCATTTTATTTCAAAACATACAGTTTCAGGTTTAAACATTCAACTTTCATACATTAACTGTATTCAGGTATATTATCAAAAATTGTCAAAATATGCAATTTAAAATTAGCCTGTTATATAGTCACAGTGCACTGATAAGCAATTTTTAAATGTCGTTTTCTCAAAATTTGATTGTTCATAACTTTGCAAGAAAGCATAGATGAATCAGACTTCATTTATTTATTTAAATTTATTTTTAAATAAATTTAAGTGTGAAATATTTGTTTTTGTTATCGTATTATAAATGTTGGTTTATTATTGTTATTTCTATTATTATTATTATTATTATTATTATTATTATTATTATTATTGTTATTGTTATTTCTTTTTTTCACCAACAGCCTTCTAAAGTTATGAAACGTTTAAGGTCAAAATTAAAAGGTGAATATATGTCTAAAACAGAATCGGCTATTGCATCGATTGATGCTGTTCTTGCATTCCGTAATGCCGGTAGAGACACTCTTCTAGCAATTCTTAGAGATCCTAAAAATGAAGAAATTTTGTAAGTACCCTTTTCACCTTATATTTATGTACCTGTTAAACCAGACCTTTATCAAAAAAAATCTAAATTTTAAGACAAAAAGTGTATATGATTATTGCTTATTGCTTACGGGAGGTGGGCGCTTACAAGAGGTACCAAATGCACTGATTTAATAGGAAGAACAAACAAGCCTTTGAATTATTGTCTGTTGTTTAAGGTGTCCGCTTACAAGAAGTTTCCACACAGTGAGATTCAACTATATATATTTATCAATATAATGAATTGAGTGTTAGGCCGTGTTTCCGCAGGAAAAAATTATCCGATAAATTATCCCGATAAAAATTATCCGATAAAAGTGCTGCAGAA
>JAOTQE010129152.1:0-12199 GCA_025631205.1 Nesometra sesokonis
TTCGCCAATTTGGCGAAAAAGGGCATTTTTATTTGCGCCAAATGAGAATTCTAGTAGCCATTGGCGACTCGGCGAATAGCTAGCGTGAGCATAGTCTGTAGGCTGGCAGTATGCGTATATTTTGTCCACAAACTTCCTTCTCTGTCTAGTTTTTAAAGAGAGGCTCAAAACCAACCTATTCAGGCCATTCTAACTGTTTCCTCTTTCCTATATTTTTTTTGTCTTTTCCTTTGCTTTTCCATTTTTCAAAAGACATTTGTGAAAGCACACAGAGACTTTGTATTATGTGCTCTATAAATGGTCAATAAAATATCAAATACCAATAAAATTTTCATTTTATATTTTTAAAACTTTCGTATTACATCAAACAACAAGTTTTCTCACCATTATGATGATAACTACATTATGCTTTCTAAACCAAGTTCTTTAGTTCCTAGGTATTTTTTGTACATTCTTTATCCTTTAAATGTGTGGTATCTTTTCTTTCACATTCGTTTGGTGTTTCTGTTCGTTTCTTGTACGTTTGTTGTTTGTTTTAACCATTCAACCTCCGTTACTTTGCAACTCCTGAGGTGAAACCGCAACATCTTTTGCCAGTGGAAATGATCGAATGAGTCGTTTTTCATTTTTACCGTTTGTGCAATCCGATGAGATGTGACAAGTGCTTTAAAGAGTAGCTCTGCCTTTTAAGTTGTTGGCAATAATCTATTGTATGGCCATCTTTGAACCTGGGACCTCTGGATCAGAAGGCAAGCATGTTAGATACCAACCTACTGCACCACTTCAAGTTTATTATTATTATATACTACATCAATCATTTAAACTGCTTGATTGGTTGAATGAGCACCAACTGATTAAAAATATTCCTACAATTCCAGCATGCTGACCTCACTTTGTAAAATAGTATACTATTTCGCAAAGTGATGTCACTTGTATGATGTCCTTTGTGATATAGTATACTAGTTCGAAAACTGACATCACTGACAATTGTGATGTTTACAAATTGTAAAGATGGCAGCCCACAGCAGTACAGCGACAAGTGCTACTAGGCCCTGGGCCAGTAGCGGCACCAGGAATTTCCCGACAGCAGGGCAATTCCCCCGGCAGGGGGGCACGGGGCCCCGACGAGTTGGGCAAGTTTAACTTTGAGGTGGGCGTGTCCCCGGTTTTCAGTCTGACGAGCAAAAAAAAAACGGTATTGGCTGTGTTTTGCGTACTTTTTGGCCCGTTTTGATCTTGTGGCTTTGTCTGTCCCTTGACATTACCCTACAATTCCCCCGACGAAACATTAATTTTTTCCCTGACGGGGAGGGGGAAAAGGGCCCCGACGGGGGGTGGGGGGGATTGTGCCCACTGCCCTGGGCCTAGGCATTTCGATCAGTAAACTGATGACGATATGGACAAATTTATCCATTCAGTCAACAGTACAAACATCCAAAAACAAATAAAATATAGAATGTCCCATTTTCCGAGAATTTTGTGGAGATATGGGGTGAATTTTGAGGATATAGTTCTCTCGAAGGCCTCGATCACACCTTACCAGAGCTTATGGGAAAGGTAGGCCTAGCCCTAAAGGTAGGCCTAGCCTAAGTCATTCGTCTTTAGAATGTTTCATGTAGAATATAAAGCAAATATGCTTTGCCTAATTTTGATTTGCTGGTACTATTCACTTCGGACTGCATCCCTCAGTGAATAGTACTATTTGGAGGCACTGAGGCCCATGGTTTTAACGAGAAACTCTCAAGGAAACTTTATAAATCTTTATTATTTATTATTATCTTCATTAGGTTGGTGATGGAACTACGACAGTGACCATGTTAGCCGCTGAGCTTTTGAACCAAGTCAAGGTATATGTAGAAGATAATGTACATCCTCAAGTAATAGTGAGAGCCTATAGGAAGGCAACACAACTAGCAGTTGATAGAATCAAAGAAATAGCAGTCAAAATAAATAAAGAAAATAATGAGTAAGTTCTTTTGATCATTATTAAACTAACAAATAAGAAAATGGCTATCAATTAGTTATTGATAGAATTAAAGAAATGGCATTTAATGATTAAGTTCATTTGACCATTATTGAATAAACATTAAATTTGTGGTACACCATGTATGTAGTAGAAAGGTACTCAACATTTCGATCGATATGCTGCGATACTCCCCTGGAATGAGAGTTCAGGCAGTCCATTACATTGGGTTATAAATAATTGGGCTGAGACTGAGAAGTGGTAGTTAAAGAGTAGGGTGGAGAAACCAGCTAAAACAAAGCATCTTTTGAAGGAAATGTGGAGACTAAAACAATAGCCAATGTTTACAACCAATTTTGGAGTAGATTACCACAACTACATATTTGTGGTGTACCGCAAAAGTTATGTTTATTGATATCTCACCATGCCAACCTTCAAACAATATATAAGAAAATTATTAAACTAACCAATAGTATAATGTACATCCACTAATGATGATGAGAGCTTATAGGAAGATAAAACAACTAGCTGTTGAATTGAATAAGACAAAATAGCAGTCAAAATTAAAGAAAATAATGAGTTAGTTTATTTTTACCCATTGACTGTAAGGCCTGTTTTTCTGTTGATCGTTATTCCAAAATCGCCGCTTTGAAACTGTGTTTTGAATCTTTATAAAAAAAGTTAAAAATCTAACGATAAAATTCAAATCACGCTGGACCGCCATATTTCTGCTATTTACTATGCTGTGCGTAATGAAAGTCGTAAAGCGACGAATTATAATTGCAATAAAACAATATTTACGAACTTTTTCAACTGCAATTTTTATACATTAGTTAGATAATTGTATATTTTATGTTTTCAAGAATTTAATAAACAAAATGTGTGATTTATTTCTAGGCCCAAAACATGTCAATTCTTGCTGCAGCAATGTTGCCTCACAAGCACACAAATTTAACGATCGAAATCTTAAAAGTTAAACTCTATTTAATTTTGACGATCCAAATCGTCAATCTTTTTTTAACGTCGAAAGTGGTCCCTTTTCCCGTCGATCGTTGTGAAAATTAACGATGGAAATCACTGTTTCAAATTGCCATTTTTGCTTTTTTCTGCAGGTAATGTGACAACACTAAACATTCAATTTCTTTATTTTAGAAAGCTATGTGTCATGTTTTTAACATTTTTTTTTTCTAAATTTCTCCGTTTTTTCATCTTAAATATTTTAGTAATATCTGAAAACGGGACTTTATTTCAAACCTAATTGTTATTTAAACACTTAACTGTTTTTTTCTTCTACTTTTTGGGTACAGAGAGCTTAAAGATCTTTTGGTGAAGTGTGCATCTACAACCCTAAGTTCTAAATTAGTATCCGGTCAGAAAGAATTCTTTTCTAAGATGGTTGTTGATGCTGTTATGATTCTAGATGACCTTTTACCTCTTGACATGATCGGAATTAAGAAGGTCAAAGGAGGAGCATTGGAGGTAATTACATTGGCCGTGTTTCTGCGGGAATTGAGGACTATCTGATAAAATATCATCTAATCAAATCAATTTAAAAAAAATACAACTGCAAACTCAGTGTAGACCATAATGCATTGTGAGTCCACTAACTTCTGGTGATTTTTTTTGTGATCTCCCTTTTTCCTCGTGTGGCACCCTGGTTGCACCGCGGTGAAATCCTCACAATAGCAAGATCAAGGTTGACCCTGCGTCAAGGTAAAAAATTAACGCATTTAGGTCAATTATCGAATAATTATCGGAATATTATCAAATAATTATCGGATAATTTTATTATATCAGAATAGGTTAAACACCCGTTTCTGCAGCACTTTTATCAAATAATTTTTATCGGGATAATTTATCGGATAATTTTTTTCTGCGGAAACACACCCATTGATTAATTGCACCCCTAAAAAATACCCCTCCCCAAGGTCCGCACTTTGACTGCGATTTTGCAGTGTAAAAGCCGTCTTCCATTAATTACTCTACCACTAAAGCCATATGTCATATTAAAAGATATTTTTGTAGTTTTGACAAGGCAGTTTGGAAGAGAAAATCAGCAAAAGACTATTTTAAATATTTAGAATGTTTATGCATACATACTAACATTTTTCTATAAATCGGAAAAAAATGAATAGATCCTTAAAAAAAATATTATGTCGCACACAACAGAAATCAAGCTCATGACCTTCACCTTATTACAATGATTGTGTTAACCGACTAAGCCATTAAACCGTGTGATACCTCCAGTTCTATTTAAGAAGTCTCGGTATTTTTTACTGTCCCCCTGTGAAATACGCTTTTTGTTTTGTGGGTGTAGGGAAACCCTGGCGTGTAACTTTTAAAAAAGGGCAATGAAGGTTTGTGTGAAATGGTGTCTAATTAAAGTGTAACAAAATTTCATGCATGTCTATTTAAAAATGGCAACACTGAACACTTTTAAAGTTATGGTGGCAAAACACTCTACTCTGGTTTTAAAAGAATTTAAACTTAATATCCCATTTTTACTTCTCATTAATTAATTACATTCCTTCCAATGGCTTTCATATGTGTTGACTGCCTATTGCACCAAAGTTAATAAAAATGAATTTAGACTATATTATTTACTATTATCATACTTTTGTATTTTCAGGACTCGAGGTTAGTTGCAGGGGTAGCTTTTAAAAAGACGTTCTCATACGCTGGATTTGAAATGCAACCAAAGAAATACATAAACCCCAAGATAGCTCTTTTGAATATAGAACTTGAACTGAAAGCAGAAAAGGATAATGCAGAAGTTAGAGTAGATAATGTTGAGGTGAGTGAGTATTTTGCTGCAATCTCGATAAGTATGCCTTGCTCTAAAGCATTGAAGCCATGCACTCACTGCATTGTGAGACGGTCGCATGACTAAACTGTCACTCCCTGTGCGTGTGGTTGCAAGATGCGATCACAGTCTTCTACTCGTTGGTCGACGGTTTTTTTAGTGATTCAACAGGGAAATCTCTAAAGAAACTGTCGACCAATGAATAGAAGACTGTCATTGCGTCTGGCAGTCACACACACAGGGAGCAACTGTTTAGTCTTGCAACCGTGGTATGACCGTAGCACAACGCTGTGAGTGGCCAGCTTTATTGGCCAGAAAATTTCTGTGCGAACAGCCTAGGAACAGTAACTTAGTTATTAGTAATACTAACCCTGTTCACCCTCTTGATTTCCAGATTGAGCGAAATATGGCCAGTAAAACTCTACTAATCTATATCCTTAAGCTTTACTAGGCCTATCAATCAGTTTAAGTCGGAAATATTAGGGGAAGAAACATGCCTCGTTATGGGTTGACCTATAACGAGGCATGTTAGGCCTAGCATTTCGTGGTGAACGTTTACCGCATGAAGTCAGGGCTCGATTTTTTAGCCCAGCGTACAATGGCTAGTGAAAACTGCACCAGGCTAGTGAATTTTTATTTTTACTAGCCCAGTTGGCTAGTGAATACAAGTGTCAAGCAGTCACTTTTACACATTTTAGATTAAGTTGCCACAGACATGGGCTATTTGAATTGCTTGTGGGCTAGTGAAATGTAAAGTCAACTTGCCCAGTGGACTAGTCAAAACAAAAGCAATAATCGAGACCTACCATCCCATAGTAAAACTGAGTTTAAATGTCCAAGTGCAGGGATGTCACCAGCTTTTTTGAGTGTCGGACGGCAAACAGCGCCCCCTTTTTCGTGAACTGTGACCCACCCATATGCACACAATGACTCATGCTGTTCAAGCGTGCGATGCACAATAAAGAGGGCAGTTATATCATTACATTACAAAAGGTGACCATAGAACAAAAGTTGTAATCTTTTGTTTTAGTATTAAGGCTAGGATTTTTTTTCTTTTTCGACGTATCAGTAACATATTTTATTGAAATTGACAAATTGTTAAGGGTAGAAATAATAGTGGTGGTTGCAAGCCTATAAATGTTTAGGAATAATGGTGGTCGCTAGCCTAGAAATGCCGGACGGAAAAGTCGAGTGCCGGACGGGGCCGTCCAGCACCGTTCAGCATGGTGACATCCCTGCAAGTGTTTATGACTGTGAGATTCACCCCTGTAATATTAACAATAATTTCTGTTGAATTATCCAAATCTATTTTCCTGCTATTTTCTGGATTGTTCAGCCATCCAATAATGCTGATAAGTATGTAATATTGAATGCCTTTGAGGGGGATACCGAAAAAATATTGAACGAGGCAAAGACATGTTCAATATTTTGCCACAGTGAGTAAAATATTTTTCGGAATCCCCGAAAATAGGCATTCAATATTATTATAATTATTCAGTATAGCTTGTAAGTACCGATTTGTCAGGGCTTACCCTAGTTCTAGGGTCTAGGCCTACCGCACCGGCGACCAAATTCTAGCTAGCCTACGTCTTATAATTCTTGTCTTTTTCTCGTGAAAAACATTAACAGCAATTCTTGTAGATTTCTTTATTAATTAGTAATTCTTCATAATCAACAATAGGTAGTCAATTGTGCGAAACACTCAGTTTTAACAAGTAATTAAGCCTAGCTACCTCTTGTTGTGTGTTCGCTACTAACAAAAAATTCTCTCGCTTGGCGAAGTGATGTCATCTGCTAATATTGCACTACACACAGGTGGAAACTATATAGTATTGAACCGGTCAAAACAGTAGTGTTGAATAGTAATGTTAAACATATAACATTTGCAGGAACACAATCTATGTGTAAAGAATGGTTAAGGAGCTTCTCAATGTTTCAGTGAAGATATTTTTGTTTTTCAGAAGAGTTCTACTGTGCATAATCAGTTTTATTTGATTGCAGCTTTACTGTTGCTTCTGAATACATGTATGCTGCCCTCGTTTATGCTTATTGTGGAAGACAGTTGCCATGATTTTCATTTAGTACCTTTTATTGAAAGATAGTCATTAGATGTAATGTACTGTGTTGACCTAAACCTTCATCCACCCCAGCCTCCTCCACTCCATATTTTCTTTTTTTTTCCTGGTTTTGCTTTTCTTTTACAGAAAAGTAGTTTTATTGAACAATAAAAGCATATTAACAGTGCCAAAATCATCTTAATACCTACTGTTTTCACATCTTATAATAAACAGGATATTTACAATGTATTGGTATTTTGCGTAGGAATTGAGTTATAAACATTGGTTTTACCAAGATACAAGGTATTTTATTTTAATGCATTATATTTAAGAATTTTTTAAACAATAGAATATAACAAACATAATTAGAAGCACTCGGAGAGCGCAATCCTTAGCAAAGCGCCTGGAATTATTGCGGATGCAGCATAAACTGCTGACAATTTCTGTACACAAGTGTTCTTATTTTTGCAGATTTTTTGTGTTTACTACAAAGCTACTGTATAGGGTCAATTAATTATTTTCAATCATGAACCATTATAAGAACGGTGTGTAGAAACCAACAGTAAAGTGACCACGATCTGAAAATTCCTTTATGAAAATTGTAGCGTGAAGCCCCACTTCAGATTATGGCGATTACTTTTTTCGAAGGCTCCCACAGATTTCACCAAAATTTAATCATATGTTCCTTGGTTCATATCTAAGCTTCTCTGAAAATTTTGTCATAATCTGTCAATATTTAAGTTATGCTGCGAACAGACGAACACAAACGCACACACACAAACACACCCACTAACACGACAGAAAACATGACCTTGCCAATTTCGTTGGCGGAGGTAATATATAAGTATGGTGCATTATATGATACCGATTTGTCTCCCATCGTTGATGAAAGCTCATCATTGTAAGCTTAACACTAGTCTGCGTCGGTAACAGGTTCCATGACAATATCTCCCAGCATTCTGTTTTCGCAAACTAGTGAACCCATATCTTGTAAAAAAAATTGAACTTGATATTTTGCTGGACATTTTACAGAAATCAAATTAAATAAATTTTGCTCATTTTGACAAGTTTTTATCATGTACTAAGCGATTTTGACAAGGCTTGATATTGCCTTGATTCAGAGGTTAAGTTTAATGAAGGAAGTGTTTACCATTCGTTGATAATGTCCAAGTTAACATCCTGGTAATTACATGATGAGAATTGAACTTGGCAGACAAGGACCAGCAAAAGTTCATGGACACACCGGCAAAATGACGTTCGCTATTTTAAGAGATCTTTATCATCCTTTTATAAGTTTTTTGTCAGTTTTGAAGACTGATTTTGACGCATGTTACTAGTTTATCTGTTGTAACATGTTTTCCCCATGGAACCAAACTTGTCCAAAAGTTGCACGGTGCCTTCAGTTTTCATTTACCCTTTAATTTGCCCTCCTATATGTCATTTGGTCGACCATTATTTAGTGTACCTTTGTTGATATTGTATGGTAATGATGATGATATAGATAATTTATCAATATAATTTTAATAAATAACCAGTGCAGATGTTTTGTAAAGGGGGACGGGAACGTGTTTACCCCATGCACTTTTTAGGAGTGTGGTATGGTCTCCACCTAATTTTGGACAGAAAACCCAAATTTATGAAATGGAAATTAACATTACTTATTTCTGAATGCATATTGTAAGATGCTCTTTATGAGCATCTCCCAAACCCATCCCTTGGCCATTAGTGGCACTACGGGGGACCAGGGGTCTACAGTATATCTCCCGTCCGGTGACCTTTTTCATCTGCATTTGAGATGAGAGTGTTGACGGGTGAAAAAATCGGTCTAAAGCACAGCTTTTGCCTTGCCTGTTGGGTGATTTTGACCTACGTGTCGGAGACATTGCCCTGTTGTCTGGGAAATTCTGGCACTGCTACTGCCGGGCGCAGTCTTCTTTCTGTGTCCCCTTTGAAAACGAATCGACACCAATGATTAGAATCTATTAAAATATTACATATTGCCAAATTTCGTCTTATCCTTTTCACAGAAATAACTCTGGGCTCAATTGACCATACCCCCTAGTCGAAGACGATTTTTTAATTTAATATTGTACCATAGTGGAGACCGTATTTTTTGGTATCCACCAAAAATGGGCAATCAATAAAATTTTTATTCACTCAGTTCCGCCAACCTAGGGCTAGGTCTACGTCTTCTAAAATTCATGTCCTCTCACAGATATTAGCAAAAAACTTTACCAGAAAATTCTTGTAGCTTTATGTAATACAGTTAGGCCTAACTAGTGTTCTTCATAGTCGACCATTGTAAGTTGTGCAAAACGACAACTATTAAATAATATAGTTTTAAAAAGTGACGTTTTGTTTTACTGAGTTAACAATTGTTTGAGGTAAGTCATTCCATGTTTTAGGTCAAGAAAATCTAATATTATGTTGAAAGTAAATTTGTATAATGAGCCTTTTATGCATATCCAGTTCCTTTGCTAAATTAGGTGACAGCGTCTTGGGGTTAAGGTTGGGTATTACTCGCATGGGGGTCAGTACTACATAATAGTGATCCAGTTAAAACAGCATAATTGAATAATAATCAATAATATGTTGTGAATTTGTTTATAACATTTTTCAAGTACTCGTTTATCGTTGAGCTCCGGTTTATCATTATCATTCTAAATCATATATATAAACCACTCATCTGTGAAAAAAATATTAGTTTCTTTTGAAACTTTGAAGAATTAATCAGACTGGCCCTATAAAATGTCCTCGTGTGAATTTTATTTATTTTCTAATGTTTTTGAAATCAATATTTCATCTAAAACTCAGTTTTTTAACCAATTGTTGCCAAAGACAGTATGATGTCTTACTTGTGACCGGAGATAAATTTCATACATGTGTAAAGTGTTCTATTCCATTCTAGACCTCTGCAAAAAATGATATTTTAAAACTATTCCAAAGTATGAAATGTTCACTAATCCACTTCATGTAAGAAAGTATAATACATACTCCAAGAAATGAGATACACGCCATTGTGGCAGGATTCAATATTTTGGCATAAACTATGTAATCATCTGGAGTGTGTCGTAAATTATGTCATCATTCCAGATGGTGAAATAATTTATGCTGAAATATTGAATCCTGTCACCATGGCATGTATCTCATTCCTTGGAGTATGTATTATACTTTATTACTTGAAGTGTTCTATTCAATCCAGAACTATTAAAAAAAAGTGATATTTTAAAATGAATTGAGCACCCTCTCAATTTTCTGTCTGTCATGAAAAAAAGATTCATAACTTTGTATACTTAATCAGACGGGTGATTCTTGAGCTCCTAAATTGAACTAAGTAACAGATATACTTGTCTGATTGTCGTTATTATTGTCTGTTTGCAACTTTTTTTTTCAATAGCTTAGTTTAATATAATCTTCTACTGTTCCTGTCTGCCATTATAAAATGATTGTTTATGGAATCCATGAGGGATTGCCCTGAAATATGATTTTTCGCAACAGGAGTTTTGTTCATTTCTGACGGGTATCAAGATTTACAGATAGGGGGCAGTGTTCTAATCAACGGAAACATGGTATTTATGACATTATCCACGTTTATAGTTGATGATTCATTTCTTCCCTCCGTATCACCTACTTCGTAAGAAAGAAAGTTTACTAAAATCATGTGATATATGGAGTCTGTATAAATAACATTGAGCAATCAAATCACTCAACTTTCTGATATACAATTTGCTGATTGTATTTAATAAATTAATTGAACAAGTCCAAATTTAATTACCAAGTGTTTGAGATTTAAGCTGACCATTTTATGACCTATAGTGTTTTTTTTTACCTTTACTCGGGCCAGCTGTGATGTTTTAATTGCTCTTGTTAAGATAGCTTATCCATTGCATGTCTAAGATAAGCTATGTATAGCTTAAACGTGGCAAGTGAACATCTGGGCTTTTAGCAGCTGTATACCACCTGATTGGTAAAGTCTTAAACAGCTGGTCAAATGAGGAAGGGGAAGAATATTAGTTGTATGGGGTCAGGATACTAACACAGAAATTCAGACGGCAAGACGCTTAAACGTTACACTAATAAACACATATTAGTTTCACGAGAAGGTGATTCTAATAACAGGTAAAATATTAAACACTTCCTCCCTGACATAAGACAGATTGGCCCCGACGGAGCGACCTCTCCTGGTAGCGAACTATACCTCCCAGGGGGAGAGGTCCCCTGATGCATCTGTTGCTAGATTTTGCTGCACTCTTCATTTTATCTGGGTCAGATTGATAATGTTGTTAAAAGTTTTAATTCTGCGAATCCTCAGGTGTATCTATATTCACGCACTATAACATAATGATAGTAACGATTCTTGACATTGAAATTTTTCTTAAAGTGTAAACACGATTCTTTTGGCAGCTCTGTCGTTACGCAAAGTGTTGACAGCGCTTTTCACAGGACATAAAAAACAAAGTCTACTTGTCATATATAATCCCTAAGACATCACAAATTAAATATATTTTTAAGTAATCTAAATAAAGCTAGTTTTACAACAATTCACTTTCATCTACCTCTTAAATTATAGATTGTTTTCTTATGCAAGTGGGATTAAATTTATATTTAAATTTTAAAAATTGATGGCTTGCAACAAAAAATAGTATAATGTTTGGTTGACATTTCCAAAATAGAAACTGCCATTTTTATTAAACACCATACAGGTAAATATTATACCTAATTGTACGTCAATTACATTTTATTATTATCTTTAATAATCCAATGTTTTTTTTAATTGAAGATTTAAGACATTTATTTATGGTTACTTTGTGTATATAATTTCAAACGTTTATGTGATGTAAAATTATTTCCTGACAACAGGACATATTAATTATAAAAGATATGTTTAATCCCATTAAATATAGTGAATATTGATGTTTTTAATTTTTTTTGTATATTATGGAAACATAATAGTACATACTCCAAGCAATGAGATAAACACCATTGTGACAGGATTTAATATTTTGACATAAATTATGTCATCGTCAGGAATGACAATTTATGTTGAAATATTGAATCATGTCACAATGACGTTTATCTCCATGCATGGAGTATCGTAATAATAAAGCTTGCAAAATTCGGAAATATATGTTTTCCGACATGCCATACTATTTTTAGTAGACTATTGCAGTCACTTGATATGTGTGTGTGTATGTATGTGGTATAAAGTTTCTCGACATTTTGTTTTTGTCAAAAACGATAGACATCCGATTGCCGTGTCGTCGTTCAGTAGCCCGTATAATAGAGAATTAAAGCATTAAACGCTTCCGGTCGTCGGCTACTTATAATATATAGCGCCATCTGTCGTTCTGTAACGATTTGCCGTTTTGCTGCTTT
>JAOTQE010129163.1:0-12199 GCA_025631205.1 Nesometra sesokonis
TGGCTATTTGATTGATTTTTTCCGATCTTAGTCGGATTTTCTCTACTGTTACGTTTAACATATATATATATATATATGTATATGTGTATGTATAATTTAAATTGTACTGAAGATGAATATCATTTCACTTTGCCTTTTTATATTAGATATATTATTCCAATCCTGTAATTTCCTTGATTATATTGCAATATTCCTTGTCATTTTACATTCTATCATTAATCAACAAAAAATGTAAAATTATTGAATAATTTTGCCAAAATATTTATGATGCTTTTGACACAAGACAAAAAGTATTAAAGTTAAGACAACTGAACGACAGACTTTAAAATGGATATCAAACTACAAAAGTGGATGATACAATAGGTCAACGTACAATGATCTTGATATAAGAAAAAGAATCACTGAACTGAGGTACAGTATTGCTTTTAAAACACAAAATTCCTGACTGACCGATAATTTCTAAATGTCTAATAAATAGACAATACAATAAGATCAACGATCTGATCTTGAACTACCAAAAATATCATTGAAACGAGAAGGTAGATCAAGATTAAACCAGTGTACGACAATAGTATTGTCGTCATTCCAACACTATCATGCTGTTACTACAAATAATGTATAGTATTATAACACAATACCATAGATTCCACAGTATACAATAAGTGTATTCACGCATACGACAAACAATTAAAGTCAGTTTTATATAAGAGACGACTAGACATTTTTTGGCAAAGTAAGACTATGGCAGCACTTAAAGATATAGTTATTCTGAGTGTGGTATTAAGTCTATCATTCACCTTTGCTGCAGCATATAGACTTGGTAATGAACAAGCTGATAGGGAGTACTTGGTAAGTATTGATATTGGTAATAGTTTTAATTTGGCCTACTCTTGATTCTTAAAATTACAGGTTAATATTTACTAGGTCATTATTGATTGAGTTTTATAAGCATAGCAAAAATATGACATGTATTCTTACAATGGAATGTAAAAGTCACATTATAGTGTGAATATTAACATGAGATATTTACATACCCCATATTCAATCTGGCTCACCTGTATTATTCTATATGCTAATTTAATTAATGTTATTACAGAGGGCAGTTCACAATGTTACCTTAAGGGTATGGTATGTCATTACGTACTTTTCACTGAAATACGTTAACTTTAACTTTAACGGATGACGTCATAATTTATTCATTAGTGGGAGGAGTTGTGTTAACTACGGTAATTTTCCAGATTTAACGTGCTCGGCAGAACGTTAAGTTACATTTTTGTTTACAAAAGGAGCAGAGCTTATCACAGTGCTAAGGTTAAAGTTAACGTTAACGTTCGGCGGCGAAATCTACCTATTACTCCAACTCACCCTATATAAATTTAGGTTAAAAAATTGCTCATGTGAGGTTTTCAAATATTAACACCTCATTAACCTGCAGCGATTTCAAAGACACTTGAAAACTAATGGCCCACTGACCAATGTAAGTTTAAACAATGTGTTAAACATCATACTAACATCCTAGGGCCTAACATAAGTCTATGGAGGGATTTGAAACAGCTGTCAATGGAAGCAGCTACACAAAATTCACAATTTTACTTGTGTCATCTTTTAATAATAGTTTTTTTTAGTATTTTTTATAGCAATAGATCTGCTTTAATACAATTAAACAAATCATAAATACATATAACAAGATGAAATTTTGTTTTTTAAAATATATTTAAGACATGTAACAGTAAATTTTCTTTGTGTATTTTGTTTGTTAAACTAGTTTTATGATTTTAAAACTAACAACAAAGTTTGGTTTTGTGCGAAATATGGCTTTTTTGGAGCCAGTCAGTTTTAGATGAGTCAGTTAACTATGTACTAAGCCATAATATGTTTTTTTCTTGGTCTACAGCAGTTATTTAATATTGTGTACAAAATTAGACATTATGAGTAACCTGGAAATAAGTGAAATTGTACCATACTAAAATCTGGGGGCAATGGAAATTGTTTAAATTTGAGTCTCTTTAGACTTTGAGCTCTTTTTTATACCTCCAAGACTGTTTCAAACAAATGCATAATTTCATGAAAAACTATGTAATATAAAAATTAAAAAGACTTTGATAATTTAATTACTTTGCATTTGTCATTTTTATGTCAAATCTATGTTATTCTAAATTCCTAAATTTATAATGAAAGTGCACAGTTATATAAAATAGTAGGTCTCGCACTAACAAAAATCCTTCAACTCTAGCCTATACTTTTGTACAACATCATGTCAATATGCCCACTATACATCTCCATCGAACCATGGTATTTTCCATTGTTACAAGGTTTAGAAAAAGCGTGGGCTTACCACTTTGAAACCACATCTAATACTGTATAACTTCAATAATACCCTTTAAAAGTATCCTTTTACAAAAATACTTTTGTTCATTTGGAAGTCCAATACATATTTGAATTATCTGCAGCAAGATTGTAATGTTAATTTCTCATTGTGAGTCTGGTTTTTGAACAATATTTTACTATTATCTTACAGAGGCGTGAACTCGATGCTTTAGAACATGAAATGTTAAGAAAGAGCCTGTTTAATAAGCTGCAAGAACTAGCTAACAACATACTAAATGACAATGAAGCAACAACCGAGAATGTTCCCACAACAGAAACACCAACCACACCCAAGTTGACCACACCCAAGGCAAGCCCGCCGAAGGCAAACCCATCTAACACTGGCAACACCGCTTACATTCAGCATATCGTTAACTGTTACAAGTCATACCAATTTGTAACTGAGCAAGGCATAACAGAACGTGATGACATATATAACATTATTAATGTTCAGTGTATGATGGACCCCAGAGTGGGAAAACTAGTGAAACTCCTCACCGCATTTCATGATTACGAACTTGATAAATATGAAAAGACAGAATATAACGTCTATGATGTTGTTGGCTGGCTGTTTAGCATTTTTGTAGAAGAGAATGAGAGTGAAGAATATGATAGTGGTGAAGAATATGATCAGGATAATGTAGAAGCAAATGCCATCGAAGACACAATTCCAACTACATTAAAACCAAAAACTACCACTTTAAAACAGGAACAACCAACAACTGAGGAAGTTGTAAAAATGGTATCTACATTACCTCCTGTAAATAATAATGAAGAAAATGATGATGAGGCAGTCAGAGAATTGTTACGAGTACTGGGACGCAAAAAGGGTTAGTAGGTCTAGACCCCTCTCAAATTTATGCAAAAGAAAAAGAATTATACCTACCCTAGTTAGCTGGCAATTAAGCAAATTTTAGCTTTTTTATAAAAATTGTGTTTTATTTTCTGTTCTCTCTTAATAACTGTATTGTCAGAAATGGAAGTTTAAATTTATTTTTATCTAAGGTATACTTTTTAAAATTACACCAAAATTCTTACATAGATGGTAAAATGACATTTGATTACTGTATGCATTTTTCTTAATGAGATACTTTAAACTGAAGTACATTACATTATGTTTGGGAAAACGGTATGAATTTGCTAGTGTTAACTGAAAAAAAAAGTTTTGAATCCTTACAATGTTTAGTAAATAAAATTATTACAGTTTTGGTTTAATCAAGTGTGTTTTACAGTAGATTTTTGTTAAATTTTGCTTTCACATCACCAAGTGTCTGCAAGACTTAAACATCTTGGAAATAAAATTTTTTAGGTTTGTACGAGGGGACCTTGGAACTTCACTTCTATTCTTGTTGCTGTGTCTACAATTTTAAAAGCATCCAGCAACACCAGCTTTGAACAAGCAACATTTTGTACAAATGAACTACAGGTTATTTCTAGCAAAAGATCATCATCCCTTTTTAATTTTTTACAGTTAAATCTCAGGGTTTTCATTTACACCAACAAAATATCAAGTCCTGTACAATGCAAAATATACCACTAATAAAACTCATTACATGGATAGCACGTTCAGTTAACCCATTGTTTAATAGAACCTTTTTAAAATAGATCGCAAGTTCAAAACCCATCTCATTCTTGATTTTTTTTTTCAGTTAGGCCTATAAGACATTGTTTTGTACAAATGAACATACAAATTATTTTGAAATGTTTATCTTATTTGCACTTCAAAATTGTTTTTTCATAACCAACAAAATCTAAGCAATTTCAAGCAATATATAACCAACAAAATTATATTAAAATGTTCATTTTCACAAAAGATAACACACAATTCAAGCTCATTACCCTTGGTTCCTTACAACATGTTATACTAATGATAGTAATTAATGGAAGGAAGCTTTTAAATATAATTAGCGGTAATCACAGTTACTAGTATGGAACCTGGAGAGCAAACGTTCTTGTTCCTATAACCCTTAACAACAAGAGCGACCGGTCACTAGATCCGCGCTTTCACTGTGACTCCTTGATCAGCAATTGATAAGTGTAAATTCTCCGAGCGAATTGGGCCGCTCCTGGAGCATCCCAAATTTAGATCACCTTGCAAGGCTTACCAAATGAGCATACGCAGTGAACGGAATAACCGAGTTACAGAATTTTGACATGAGAGCGACTTCTCTTTATCAGTAAACCAATGACAAGCATGCAGACTTTATAACTGTCATCATTTTATACATTTTTATCATGCATGCTTACTGCTTTATTGTTTACAATTATAAAACGACATGTATAGGGGAAGGAATGAGGTGTAAATACAGATTCAAATGGAAGGCACCATACACAACACTACTATTTACAGAAATATTTGCGAACAGTTGCTCGAGAATGGCATAGGACATTCAGAGATCCTGGTCAGAGGAAAATAAAAACAGAGTACAAAAAGTCTTTGACAATTAATTATAAAAGTAAGGCTAATGTAGTTTTCTTTAAATTGATTGAGCTTCTTGTTAGACTTCGTTGGACTGCAAGTGTCAACATGCTAGATTGAACCCAATTGTATGCGATCCTGGGCTGCCTCTACGCCAGCCGAGGACTCAATCATAAGTGTAAATGGGAAACACTAAACAAAAAATCTGAAAAATAACCCTATAAATTGAATTAAACTTTACCATGTAACTCTTTAATTTTGTAACTTCTACAGAATTATGTCAGATCATTTAATGTAATTTATGATCTTTTCACAATCTGAAGTTGCCGATGTAGTATTAAAATTAAAGAACTCGAGAGCAAGATCTCCAAGAACATAGGTATTCTCTTCAGGTTATCTTCTTTTATTCCCCTTAATATTCTCTGTACACTGTACTGTAATCTGATCCCTCCATATCTAAATTACTGCAATATTGTTTGGTGTAACACTTTTTATTCAAACACAGAAAGTCTTTCAAAAAACAGAAAAAGGCTATACGCCTTGTTTCATGTGCACCACCACTTTCCCACTCATGATCCACTGTTTAAATCTCTTAACCTATTAAAACTAAATGACATAAATAAACACCAGCAATGCAACTTTATTTATGCCACTAAAAATAATTTTCTTTCAACTCAATTCTGTGAATATTTTCGTCCCAACTCTTACTATCATAGCAAACCCACCAGAACTACACATGATTTACACATTCCTCTTCATAAAAAATCTTCATTTCAACATAATATTAGATATACTGGACCCAAACTGTGGAATAGTTTACCGGAAAATATTAAACAATCTAAGGAAAGCTTTTCTTACAACTACAAACACTTTATAATTTCTAACTACTAAAATTTACAACATGGAACTTTTCTTAACAATACTATGATAGCGATCAGTGTTCATAACTTTTATTGTACACTATTTTTATGTAAAACGTTGTTTGTTTGTTTGTTGTTTTTTTTTGTACCGTTTCTTTTCTTTTTGTCTGTTCTATATATTAAGTATGTTTATGTGTATGTATGTTTGTGTATGTGTGTTTGTATGTATGTATGCATGTATGTTTATATTTTTGTGTGTGTATTATTATATACTCTTTTTGGGGCATGCCACCCACAAGCTATTGCTTTTCAGGTTTTTAGCCCTCTTCTTTTTTTTAATGATAGTATTTCTCACCATACGCATTGTATTATATTGAAAGAAGTAAATAAATGTTTATTTGAATTGAATTGCAAAAAATATGATTACTGTAGTTTTATATGTGATACGTGTAGGGGGTGATAAACTAATGATTTTTTTCTACGGGCCTTAGGTAAGTTTAATTGTAACTTTTATATGCAACTTCATTTCTGTTTTTGTTTATTTTAATTGCAATTAAGTTATCAATCCTCATGGAAGACCAGTACTTATGTATCGAGTTATCCAGTATAAAGAATGAATAAATGAATATATTTGAGATCCATCAAGCTACTACCTATGCTAGGATTATTATAGTAAAAAAAGAAATTTAACTGTTTAATCAAGCAATTTAATGACTCAAACAATGTTATCATTAAAATAAATTATGTATAAAAATCACTAAAACATAAATAATAAAAAAAAACATGAAATCATATGCCATTATTAATTTAATCAATGTAATGACAATATGCTTCATCAAAATAATTTTAAAACATCATTATCATATGAATACTTCACTTAAATGAAGGGAAGATGTAAATAAAAACACATACAATAGACAATTTGAATAACAAACAATTAAAGTTATCATGTTGTTTAACTGCTCAAACCATTATTAATTTAACCATTTAATGACTTAAACAATGTGTTACCATTAAAATAATTGATAAACATCATTACCTATATGAACACTTCACATAAATAAGGGAAGAAGATTTTATAATCTATTAAAAAACAGATGTAATAGGCCATTTGAATAATAAACAATTGACATTATCATTTTGTTTAACTGCTCAAATAATTATTAATCTAATTAATTTAATGACTCAAACAATATGCTTCATTAAAATAATTTAAAAGCATCATTACCATATGAATACTGCACATTAATGAAGGGAAGATGTTATCATAAAAAACATAAAATAGGCAATTTGAATGATAAAAAAACAAATTATATCGTTTAATTGTTCAAACCATTATTAATTTAATAAATTTAATGATTTAAACAATAAGCTTCATTAAAATAATTATAAATATTATTACCATATGAATACTTCACATAAATGAAGGGAAGATGTTCTAATAAAAACACATATGATACAATTGGCAAATTGAATAACAAAAAATCCAAACCATTACTAATTCAATAAATTTAATGACTCAAACAACATCCTATCATTAAAATAATTTATATTTACATCATTATAATATGAATACTTCACATAAATGAAAGGACAATGTTATAATCAATAAAAACACATAGAATAGGCAATAATAAAAAAAACAACATAATTATAATGTTGTTTAATTGTTCAAACCATTATTAATTTAATAAATTGAATGACTAAACAATATGCTATCAATAAAATAGTTTATAAATATACTTCACATAAATGAAGAAAAGATGTTATAATCAATAAAAACACATATAATAGAAAATTTGAGTAATAAAAAATGAAATTATCATGTTGCTCAAACCATTATTAATTTAATGACTTAAGCAATATGCTATCATTAAAATAATTTATAAATATCATCATATAGAATTATATATCCTATAATTTCAATGAAACAATACAATTTAACTGATTATTTTATGACCTCCACATAATTATAAAAATACATACAACAGACAAGTAAAGTCAGTTTGATACGTAAAATAATAGAAAGTTGTTTAAGTCTTCGTAAGTGAGAAATATTGGACGTTGATTGAACTTTCAGGCAAAGTACTGTAGTGATCATGGCAAGACTTCAATGCATAGTTATTTTGAGTTTGTTGTTCTGCTATGCTGCCAATGGCAGAAATTTGGTGAGTATTTCTTTATCATCATCATCATCATCATCATCAGGTGTTATCTCCATCTAGAAGGTTTACTGCCATGCTTCTCCAAACTTTCCTGTCAAGGGTCTTTCTAACAATGTCTACATATGATGTTGACTTATAGTCCATTCATATATAATTCTTGTCCAGTCAATTCTAGGACGTCCTCTAAATCTCGTTCCTTCCACTCTTTGCATATCATTTCTTCTCATTAAATGACCAAAGTATACAATCTTTCTTTTTTTAATTGCTGGAATTACATATTGCTTTGCTTGTAGGATTTGCAAAATTTCTACATTTGTTTTCCTTTCACTCCATGAAATTTTCAGTATCTTTCTGTAAACCCACATTTCAAAGGCTTGTAGTTTCTTCATAATCTGTTTTGATAAAGTCCACGTTTCGCACCCATATAGTAATGTTGATCATATATAGCACTTGACTAATCTCAACTTTGTCTTTTTACTGATGTTCCTTGATGTAAGTGTCTTCTCTAAACCAATAAAACACTTCTTGCTATTTCAATTATTTTTATTATCGCCAACTCACATTTTCCATCATCAGTTATTGTTTGTCCTAAGTAGTTGAAAGAGTTCACTTGATCAATCTTGTACCTGTCAATCTCTATAATAACATCAGGTGCTTGGACCTTCCTAGTTATTACCATGGTTTTTGTTTTCGTCGTGTTTATCTTCATTCCATACTTATTTCCCATGTTGTTGACATCATTTAGTATTTCCTGCAGATCGCTCTCATTTTCCGCCAGCAACACTGTGTCATCTGCATATCTCAAATTATCAATTATCAATTATCAAATTATATCTCAAATTATTAAATGTATGTCCTCCTACCTTTACTCCATTGTTATTATTCTCTATACTTCTAATATAATAATATTGGTATTATTATTATTACTAAGAAGACCTACTGTTGGTTCCTGGCTTTAAAAAACATATAAATGATAATAATGATACGTGATAATTAAATGATAATATATTATATTCATGTGAGATGTGAGTTCAACATCATCATGTTGGTGGTATACAGATGACTTCATAATCTTTCCCCTACATAATGGTCACAATTGCTGACTCCAAAACAATCAAATATTCTACAAAATCTTCAGCAAAGACTTTGATCATCGTTCCGAATACAGCACACAAAACGCCGACCGATCATTCAGCATCACGGGTCCTTTATTGTAGAACGCCTTGCCCGAACACATCAGAAAAGTGCTGACCTTAGACTCTTTCAAAAAGATGCTAAAAACATACCTTTCATTCTAGTCAGTAATTTATCATTATATTTTTTTAGCATTTATGTTTGATCGTTGTTTGTTTTTCTATCCTTGCTTCATGTTTAACATCTTATGTACAGTGCCATTGAATGTTTTGTACAAAATGAGCGCTACATCAAGTTCAGTAAACATTATTATCGTCAAGTTGCGCCCCCACCCCCCTATATCGCCGGGTCCAAAATTCACAATACGATAAATTGGGTCCCAGAGCACCAAAATGGGGAAATGACCTTTTTTTTTAAATTTTTTTTATTTTTAAATTTTTGTTTTGCTTGTCAGGAAGACAATGACAACCATACCACGCCCACCCTGACTGGAAAAGTGCGCCCCCCTTTCGGCGGATCCTGGATCTACCGCTGATATTCTGGGACCTTAACTCTTAAAATGACACAAACAATTACATCCGCATTTGAATTGCCACTAAATTATCATACCCTATTTTTCTTAACTATATTAAAATTTTCAGAAAGTTTCATTCGGCTATGTCGATTACTTTTCGAGATTTCAAGGTTGGGACATTTTCATTCAAGCAGCCCTTGTATGCATCCCCCTACTTCAGATAGTTACAAAAATTTAATAAATTTTTCCACAGACCACGATTAAACAGGCCACAAAGTTTCGTTGAGATCCCGTGGTAGGTTGCAGAGATATTAACTTGGGACCTTACAACCTGAAATGCCCATTAACATCAAAACTTAACCTCAGATTAAAGGTCTTTAACTTGAGGAACTAAATTTGTTCATTTTGGCTGTTATTCTCGAAAGCTGACTAACTTCAGTCCAAGAAAAAATTCAGATTTAATCTAGGACTAACTGACTATGGTTTCCCAAAAGTTTCTAACATTTGTCCAGTTATAAACCATGGACGAAGGCATTCTAAATTTTGTCTGCTGAGGAACCAGGCTTATGGATAGTCCAGGATCAACTAGTGCTGTTCTAGAGTTAGTCCTGGACTAACTTTCGAAAATACCAGCCTTTGACTTTAAGAAAGTTTCAGCCTGATCAGCCAGTTAGTTTTTGAGATATTCAGTGTTGAATTTTTTTTTTCTGCCCTTAACATCTACATTCTACCGAATGTCTCCGATCAGCGGCCAAAACACACACGGACACCCACACGCATACTGTACATGTTTTCGACACTGAATAGGGACACGCGTTTTTTCATGCCAATCAGAGACTAACCTACAAAAGCATCAAACAATGATATCGTTGAGATCCCGTGGTAGGTTGCAGAGATATTAACTTGGGACCTTACAACCTGAAATGCCCATTAACATCAAAACTTAACCTCAGATCGTCTTTAACTTGAGGAACTAAATTTGTTCATTTTGGCTGGTATTCTCGAAAGTGGACTAACTTTAGTCCAAGACAAAATTCAGATTTAATCTAGGACTAACTGACTATGGTTTCCCGAAAGTTTCTAACATTTGTCCAGTTATAAACCATGGACGAAAGCATTCTAAATTTTGTCTGCTGAGGAACCAGGCTTATGGATAGTCCAGGATCAACTAGTGCTGTTCTAGAGTTAGTCCTGGACTAACTTTCGAGAATACCAGCCTTTGACTTTAAGAAAGTTTCAGCCTGAACAGCCAGTTAGTTTTTGAGATATTCAGTGTTGAATTTTTTTTTCTGCCCCTAACATCTACATTCTACCGAATGTCTCCGATCTGCGGCCAAAACACACACGGACACCCACACGCATACTGTACATGTTTTCGACACTGAATAGGGACATGCATTTTTTCATGCCAATCAGAGACTAACCTACAAAAGCATCAATCAATGATATCACATGTTTTTAATTAACTGTATAGGCTCAGAATATTATCTTGCCCCATGCAATCAAGGAGTAAACATGGAACGTTATAGAACGTACATACACAAGTGTATAGAAAACCAATTGGACACAATTGTTCCCAAATGTACACCACAACCTGTAAACAGGTGACAATGCTCAAACATTAACAAACGTATTAAAACCGTAGGGGAACCTCATTTCGGTTATCTCTGCGAGTTCTAAAGTCGGGGATATCCCCGTTTCATGGTGCATCCCCTATTTGTAGGTGTGTATTCAATCAGAAGTTCCCGGTCGGTGGCCAAAACACACGCACAGACACTAGGTGATTATAATAGTCCCTATGCATTGCATAGAAACTAATGAATGGCATAATCACAATTTGCAAAACTTAATGATGACATCATGATTTTGTTAAGATCTGAGATCGATAGTGTAGAGGGTTCTCGCTTAAGCTATAAAATGATTACATGGTTGGCTGTTAAAGTGTGAAGTCTGAAAAGAAACTGTCACCATTCTGCATATTACCAAAGTGTACCACATGTTGCCAGAGTAAGACTTTCTAATACCTCATTTCCCTACATTTCGTATTGAAAATAAGAGCACATTTAATTTTTTTAATTCAAACAAATATAAGTTAATAAAATTATGTTTTCGATAAATTATACCTTATGGAGGTGTGGAACTTATGCTTTGGAAGGCATAAAAAAATGTTCTGAAATGTACAGAAGATTGGATGATTTCTCCAATACTGAACCCAAAGGGGAAGTGGTTCTAGGAAATGATGATATCAGGGCATTGTTGGATTGTTTTGTACCAGGCTTTGGTCGTGCCAAATTATCAGGTACATACACAATGTTTTTAATATTCTGTTTTATTAACTTGCTACTGTTACAATACAGTTTTTTAACAGAGGTCCCAAGTCTCATGAAAATGTCAGTAAACTACTGCTATTTGTAGCAATCAAAGCATTGTTGTTTATAAGATTTTACTTTTGGATGCCTGTATAGTACCCAAAAACAGTTAAAAATGTAGTCCACAAAATCTCCACGATTTCTGGTTTTCCAACTTGGGAGCTCTGTCAGGGGCGCAGCCAGAGGGGGGGTCGGGGGGTCAGGACCCCCAAAAATTTTGAGAAAAAATGTTCTAAGATAAAAGTTATAATGTGAAGAATATTATAGTATTGCATGAATTGTAAGCCAGCCATTGTTAATAATGCAGAGTGAAACTCAACTTTGCACAATTGAATTCAATATCAAAACGAGAAATTGATGTTTTTTTTTTT
>JAOTQE010129174.1:0-12198 GCA_025631205.1 Nesometra sesokonis
CATTTTAAAATTTCTGCCTATTGTGGAAAACTAGCATTTGCGACTTATGTCTCATTTGGCTTGGCTCTGCCACATATAGATCTTCTTTTTTTGTACACTTATTTTGTTTATTTTGCCCTATATTTTGAAAAAAATTAATTTGAACACTGTTTACCTCTAAGAATGGACCAGAGACCACCTATAGACAAAACATTTTCTGGTATAAAATTGAAATTGACTCTCTCTTTAAATGGCACAGTTCAGAAAAACAAAATGCTTGGAGATTGTAAAAAGCTAAAATAATTATTGTCAGATAAGTGACAGGAGTCTGTGTAAGTTTCATAAACTGATTTTGAAACAATGAATCAAACTAGTATGAGTAAACCAATAGTCTGACTAATACAGACATGTGGTTACTAGCCATAATGGATATTTTAAAGAAACTTGACAATGTTCCAGATTAAAGTACGGTGCTCCCTGTCTCCAACATTGTCCTGAAGTCTTCAGGAATCTCCGAAACTCCTAGATTTCTGCCTGGAATTTGAATTTCTCCTAAGCCCACAGAAAATACATCAATGTTACCATAACCAGTCTAAACCTTTTCACACAGGTCCAATTCCAGTAATATGATGGTTTCTCATGTGAAAGCACCCAGTGGGGCTGTTTTTACCAGTACTTTCAACTTTGACCTTTGTTTAGTTCTGCTTCACCGCATACGGCAGCATTATACAGTGGACCCTTCCACACACATCCAACCTAAACCAGTAATAGCAATATAACAGTAATATGTCTAGGGTCTGAAGCGGTCTAACAAATCCCGGCACTGAAGGGAAGTACCCTTTCACACTAAGCCGGCATTCGCGAATTACTGCAATATTTCCTTTTTACAGTTCTGTGTAAAAGGGGTTCTAGTTAAATTTCACAAGTTTATTACATAAACAGTTAGGTTCAGTAGATCTATCATTATAGAAAATATATTGTGCCAAATTCTGTACATATTTTTAATGCAAGTGTCAGAAGATAAATTTCCATTTTTAAGTTTTAATTTTTAATCCTTTTAAAGTAAATTTTAACCCCAGTTTAATCAGTTTTAATGCCATTTAATTTTATACTCAGTTTTTGTTATTTTTGTACTTATACATGACTATGGTGTTTAAAAAAAGTTAGTCCAGCACAAGGTGTCAGCATATGCTGCGCCTGCTCCAATTTATTTTTATATTGCATTATGTTAATTACGTAAAAGATAGATTAGTTGCGCCAAATTAGTCTTAAACTAGTTTAGCAAATAGGCCTAGCTAGCTTAGTTGAGCATTAACTCAATTTGTCAGCCGAATTTTCCGGGTGTCAGCATATGTTGTACCCGGAATAATTGCATAGATCACAATAACTCGACGATTCACTGTCCCTCAAATCATCAATACGGCATAGGCCCATAAAAAGCACTTATAAATCACCAAACTTAAACTCCCCCGCGGTTCATATTTTTGCACACTGTAATTTGCAAAAAAGCATTTTTGAAGATTTGAGGGCCAGAAAGGTTCTCGTTTTCTTTGATGATGCTCTCATTGTTTCAGTTGTGTCATCTGAATGACCAGCCATCAAGCAATCTGCACTTTATTGGGCTGCTTAGTTGGCCATTTCATGGCCAATTTTTTTGGCCTCTTTTCAGAGCATCCCAATGTTCAGTATTTTCTGTTTACATTTTTTTCTCTACGTGCATATTTGCTAACGATGACTTGTCATTCAGAATAAAAGAAAATTTTAAACAGCAATTTACTCTGGAACTCTATTATTTATGGTATCGTACTGTTAAACTGTAAGGGCTCACATGGGTCAAAATAACATTTCTTGGATATTGAATCTTGAATTTTTAAATTTATTAATTTGATTTTCTGGCAGATAAAATGTGGAGCAGAAAAACTAGAGAAACTGAAGTCAGCAGGAAACCACGTTACAGAGAAGGAAAAAGACAAAATTCTTAAAGCACATTCAGAAAATATAAAACACTGGAAGAAAAGAAAAAGAATGGTAAGAAATAAAATGAGGCATGTCATGGCAAAACCACCAAGTTGTAGGAAAATTGAAAATTGAGTTTTTGTTGTAGCCATGTCACAAATTTTGCAAGCTTTAAAATGAAGGGTCATTTTTCAGAATCGGACATTTATGACTGAAGTTATTGGACAAAACATATAAAAAAATTCCTTTGCATTTGTTTATATTTCCTGTTGTTTATTTGCTTATTTCTCAATAACTTCCTGTGCGACAACTTGGTGGTTTTGCCACAACTAGCCTCAAATGAGAAATTGAAACGAAATAATGAAAAATAATAATAACAAAAATAATAATGGTTTCAAACCCAAAAATTGTGAAAACTGGACCACGGTCATGTTGTACCAATTCAGTTGCAGAGCCCTCAACATTATGGAGTTTTCGTTTTGCATGACTGATCCTTCTGCGGCAGTTAACATAATTGTTGGGCGTACACAGTGTTCGTTCTCAGAAAAACGTGTTTAGTTTTTCAGGACGGCGACGAACTTGCTAATTTTTTCATGGCCAAGCTTTACATGATGGCGAGGAATGCCTAGAAATATTTACTTGTGACAAAACTAAATTTACTTTTCTGTAAGAAGTCAACAAATGTACCAATTGTAAGAAAGTATAATGCATACTCCAAGCAATGAGATACACGCCATCGTGAAAAGATTCAATATTTCAACATAAATTATGTCATCATCAGGAACAATGTACCAATTATGATTTTAGATAATTTTGACTGCAACATTTAACAATTTCGATCTCGATGATTACAAAAACAAAAGCAGCAAACACCACTATCCTACTGCGGCATACCTAAGGCTTAGCCTAGGCTAGGCCTAGGCATTAGCTTAGCTCAACAAACTACAATCTACACACTCTTGCGGGTTTTTAAAGGTAGATCTCATTCACTCTTGTCTAACTTGAATTGAACTTAGTTTTGACCAGTCTAGTTTAGTTGATGCTTGGCTACAATTTTCAAAAGGCTTGATCCGTCGTGGTTTCGGGAGGACGGTGAAACTTCACGTATCACTGTCGTAGATTTTTCATGCCCGACATACTGCGCAGTTAAGTCTATTGTCATTTTCTCAGTCACAGAATGATCCGTCGCGCAAAACGAAAGCTCAATATTGTTGAGACAGCAACTCAATCAAAGAAAGTGGAAAAGAAAAAAAGAGAGGGCTTGGAAAACATCTCTGGATTGTACAAACATTATACTTTAAAAGTGTTAATTTTTACATGTGTAAATTTTCAAGGATTGCGACCCTTCCACCATATTTGCACAAGTATTACTTTTGCAAATTTCAATTTTTATACACATATTTTAATTGAAATAAATATGGGCAGTGTTTTTATTTTCACGGTAGGTTCATTGCACATGAAAAGAATGAAGAATAATGTATTGTCAAATTTAATACTTTTACATTATCTTGCCAAAATGTGTGGACCAGTACACTAGGGAAACTCCCTACTAATATTAAAAGATACACTTGCAAGGGTTGATAACAGTGCAATTAGTAATAAAAAATGGGTATCCTATTCTGTGATGTCGAGTTATGGATCTAAGCTTGTACAAGCTTTATATTCTTGTACCATTCTACACCACAAGTCCATCCTGTTTTCCTGCAGTTTAATGCCTTCGGGATGTGAACGCAATTTAGAGAATTATAAATTAGGATAAAATTTACACAGTTTGTGGCAAAATAGATATATTCTCACGCCTAGAAGGAAATATTATTGGCTATTTTGTGAGTACAAAGTACAGAAATGTAGAACATTTTTGGCACTTTGACAATTTGCACTAAAGTAGCATAATTTGGTATCTTGCCAAGGGTTGTCCCTATTAATTTACGATTCACATAGAGATTAATTGAGAAATCAATTTATTATTCCTGTTTTTCAATTTAACATCATCGTAATTGTCTCAAATTAATCCTGAATTTCTGTGTATGTTACAAGAGTATATGTCTCATGATATTAATGTTTGATATTAAAATGTACATCCAGTTGAAGACAAAAAAGGTTAATAAATACAGGCTTCAAATTTCAAATTTGTAGAGGAGAGGCCATTTTTGCCTAATTTTTACACAATTGACTTAAACTTGTCATCAGAGGCTATTTTGTACAAATAATATTCTTAGGTATTGCAGAGGAATAAGGAACACAGAAGCAAAAGTGGCCTTAATGATTGTAATTTTTGTGCAAGTTGTATGGCCAAGCTGTTAAGGCAGGTAACCGTTAGCAAAAGAAATGACAGCATGGGTTCGAGGCCCGCTTGCACCATTGATCTGGTAGTGGAACATGTCTTCTCGGATAAGGACTATAAAGCGTAGGCCCAGTGTACACAAATGGCTCATGTGTACTTTAAAGAACCCAGTACATCTTTTGAGATGAGTAGGGGGTTATCCCGATGTACTGGTCCATCTCCTGCCATGGACAGATGAATGAGCGCCTGTATCGGGCAGGACGTGACGTGACCCTTAGAGGCGTAAAAAGTCATATGAATGTGTAACATCTGGTCCACAGCGCCTTGAGACTCTACTAAATAAGGCGCTATATAAATCGAACTACATTACATTACATTTATATTCTTATGTATTGCAGAGAATAAGGAACACAGAGGCAAAAGTGGCCTTAATGATACTGTAGTAATTTTTTAAGGAACTAAGACCAATTGTGCCAAGTATCTAATCCGGCCTAGTTATAGTGCGGCAAGTCTAAATAAATGCAAATAGGGCGTGCCAAGTCTAGTTTAGAAGTATGTCGTATTTGATTTTATCTCATTGACAGCAGATCTAAATGTTGCATATTCAAATTCATTTCAGTCCTGTGCCAACTGTCTAATTCAACCTAAATAGGGCGCGCCAAGGGCGTGTTAAGTCCAGTTTTAGAAATAGAGCCTATTAGTTATTATTTTATTAGCAACAAATATGAATCGTGCTTACTCAAATTTAATTCAGTCTTGTTCAAACTGTCAAATCCAACCTGAATAGGGCGTGTTAAGTCCATTTTTAGAAATAGAGCCTATTAGTTATTATTTCATTAGCAACAAATTTGAATGTTGCCTACTCAAATTTAATTCAGTCTTGTTCCAACTGTGTAATCCAACCTAAATAGGGCGCGTCAAGGGCGTGTTAAGTCCAGTTTAAGAAATAAAGCCTATTAGTTATTATTTCATTAGCAACAAATCTGAATCTTGCTTACTCAAATTCAATTCAGTCTTGTTCAAACTGTCAAATCCAACCTGAATAGGGCGTGTTAAGTCCATTTTTAGAAATAGAGCCTATTAGTTATTATTTCATTAGAAACAAATTTGAATGTTGCCTACTCAAATTTAATTCAGTCTTGTTCCAATTGTGTAATTCAACCTAAATAGGGCGCGTCAAGGGCGTGTTAAGTCCAGTTTTAGAAATAGGGCCTATTTGATATTATTGCATTAGCATCAAATGTGAATGTTGCTTATTCAAGCGCAATTCATACGTACATACTATGACTATTCTTGTCACTTATAAATCTCTTTCTAACTTGTAGTATTAATAATACTGTCAACTTGCTCATTTCAATTACTGTTAAAGATTACCACCATCCTTGAACGTACTATGAAACATGTTGCCTTGTGGGATGTTTTTGTTTTAAGTATGTATTTACCGCGGATATCAGTAATCTTCTTTTCCCAGTCTTGGCTTACATTAACCTTCAGATATTATAAGTTTCATTGACATAAATAAACAAGACCGCATTTTCTGACACGTTTGTCTCTAGCATGTTCTTAAGTATTCATTTGCTACTTTAGTTTGTGGTTTAAATTTTAGTTATGATAGTCATGTTTGATATCCTATGCACTGGTGATAGCTTCTGTTCAACATTTGTTCAATTGGTTTTCTAAGCATCCTTGATAACAAGTTAGGCATTTTAGAATGGTGTTAAATAGTATAGAGTATTCTTTTTAGGATATGTTCCGATTCACGACTTAAGCGAGGTATAGCATACCCAAGGCGCAAGCTAATCTGCAGCATAATGATCAAGGTGTCCAGATACAAATCGTAGCATCAGCCGTAATCATTTTTAAAGTTGCTACCAATGGTCTTTAATATGACCAATCATCTGTAATTGATAGGCCATTGCAGATGAATTGCAAATTTTGATTGGTCAACAGATGACACAAGGTCAAAATCATAATCTGGGGTTTGCATGAAGCACAAGTTAAACTTTGGAATAGTGTCTTACACTAATCACCGGCTAGTTCAGACACAAACAACCATACTCCGCGTACATTACTCTCCACTTAATTGTTGAGTCTGAGCATACCCTTTCATTCCTTGGTAACTGATGTAATTTAGACACTTTGAAGAAGCACAGACAAGTATTCAATTTAATTTGTCTTTATAAGCGTGTTAATTTCCACTTTTCAAGATATATTTTTTTATGTTTTTTACCAAATGTAAAGGCAATACCTTTTTTTTTATGTTACTGTAACTGTAATGGGTTCATTAGCAGTTTACTTGTTTGTATAATGGTAACACTCAACTGAACATTGATGCTTTCCATCAATCTTAATTCATTCAAAGCAATGGTTAAACAAATAGTACTCAAATAATTTAGCTTATGCTCATTTTGTAACAAAGTATTTGACCATGGTTCTGGTTGTGGAACAAATCTTCTTGGAAACTGTAGGCCCTGTTTACACAAACGGCTCGTGTGCACTATAAAGATGAGACAAGTAAGTGGCTACTTCGTGTACAAATGAACTTACATGTTATGCATTACAGTTGCTGGTACAAATTTATTTGTATTCATGTAATTCCTCGTATGGGTCACTTCCTACTAATTAAAATCCACAATTTTCGCATTTTTTCTTGATGTACTTGGCCTATATAAGCTGAATTACACGCTATTAGTAATTCATTTCACTGAAGATGGTCAGTTGACTGCTGAAAAACATATTTTTTATCATTTGTGTAAATAACGTTAGCGTCATGAAACTAAAATCATTTGTGATTTTGTGACGTTATAATGATGATTTAAATTAAAGTATTTCTTTTTTCTTTGTTTTAGACCACAGATATTATTGATGCTATTTTGGAGGGTTATCCAAAGGATAAGAAGACACTGTATGTAAGTAAATGAGTTTTTTAGCGACCACATTGTCGCAAATCTAATGGACCCTGTCAAAACTATTCTACTATAGTTACTGCTGAACTAATACTGTTGTTAATGACTTCTGCAGCAGGATAATTTTGACATAGCCCTTTATTATAATGAATAATCCTTTTCTTTTGAAATTATTATTGATGAAGACATCCCTACAACTGTGATAAAGTGTAAAATATTGCTTTTCTTCTATTTTTCATTGTGATGTACACAATGCCACATTTCCTATTTCATAATTTACACAAAAATATATACATGTCAGAATATAGAGTTCCGACTCCTAGCTCATGGTCCATTATCAGAATCCAGATGTTAAAGGGCGTTTTCTTAAATCATCCAAAAAATAAAATTCCTTTGGAAATTCACCTGTTTATTAGTTGTAAAGTAATAAACATATTTAGTTTTACCTGCATACTTTTTAGTTTTATTCTCAATTAGAAAGAGGCTAATACAGTAGTTACTACTTTTAGTTTAGGCTAGATGATTTTGTTGGTAATTTCCCATTTCTAAGGCAGTAGGCTGTAGAGTGTATCTGCATGGATGCCAGGCCAGTGCCGTAGCCAGGATGAGGCAGACAAAGCGGTCACCTCGTATGAAGTTTTCAAAATTTGGCTTTTTAAGGGGAACTCGCACTCTGACCTCCAACAGAGGGTTCAAGTCCCTGGAATCCTTTGTGACCCCCAGACTTCGCCTCATTGGTTTTTCAACTCTGGCTACGGTTCTGCAGGCTATTCTCTCCCTTTGTAGAATTGTAGGTGTTGTTTTTGCACATGGCATGCATGTCACGCATTTATCTCACCGATGTTTAATTTATAAATTTTAATACAAAATAGTAACATTTATGTTTTTGTAAAAACAAAATTTGGAAGGAATGAGCCTTCAAACTAGGCTTCTAATCCAGAAGTTAAACCAGGCTTCGAATCTAGATGTTCCTTAGATCTTACAATTTAACATTGATTTCAATCCAGATGTCAAATATAATAAAATTCAATATCCAAATTTGACGTTGAAATGATTACCACACTTCTGTGACATAACGTACACGTCAAGTTTTTAACTTGTTTCATCAACACGTATGGGATGTCAAGGCTGACAAACTTTACCCAGGTGTCACTTCAAAGAATCACAAGGGGTCAAGTTCAACACTACTGTAATCGGATTAACACTTATGTCAAACTTAAAGTCCGCTAAGATCTTATTTCTGAATCAATTGCTCTTCACATGCCAGGTGTCAATCTAGGGTTTAGTACTTTTTTATCTGCTAAAATTTAAATACATCTAATTTCCATTTTTAAGTTGTCAATATTGTCAAATTGTCTTTTCTCGATTGCTTTTTAAATATGCCAGGTGTTAGCCTGATTTTTTTAAGTTGCCAAATTAAATTACATAAATTTCAATTTTAAAAATGTCAATTTCGTCAAATCTACTAAGAATAAAATCTCAATTTTTGAGTCGGTCTTTTATCACTCCAGGTGTCAATATTTGACAATGTTTTATCTATCAGATGTCAGATTGTGCTACATAAAATTTTAATTGAAGTATATAATGTTTTTAAGACTTTTAAGGTTTTAATTTCTGAATCATCAATTGCTTTCCATATGTGCCAGGTGTCAGACTTAGTTTTTAGTTCCCTTTATCTGCCAAATTCAACTACAATTTTACATTTCTGAATCATTTACATGGCAGGTGTCAGTTTTTTTTTTCATTTTTTATTTTATCAGCAGTTTATTCAGCAGTTGCTATCAACCATCCCTGATATACAATCTGTTTTCTGAAATATTTACTGTAGAAATAGAGAATTCTATTTAACATTTTGGAATTTTTCGTTTTTTCCATGTCCAGAAAGAAAATTAAGCTTATAAATACTTGAGAATAAAAATATGAACACAGCATAAATTTAGATGTAACTGTCCTTGCATTCAGAACACATCAGCATGACTTATTAGGAAATAAAAAAGCAAGCTTATATCACACCAATTCTGAATGAGCTGTTCTGGCTTCAGTTCACTGAAGCATAAAGTATATAATAGCCCTTATCAATAAGCCATTTCACGGTTTCAACTGCGCATGTGCAGATTAAGGTCAAGCCATAAAATGATGCGCGTGCTCCAAAAACATTTTTGAAGGCAGTGGAAGCAGGCATGGAGTACTATTTTAGACCTTATTTAAAATAGCATGTACTGTTTAATATTTGGAGTGAGGTTTTCTGGGTTGTCTTTTTCTAGTCAAACTAACCAGTAAGTCTGTTAGGTTTTACTGAAATAAATCTAGTGAAAATGAGATTAAAGTTTACTTTTATATACTGTTTAGGTTCTCTACCCTTTGAAAAAAATAACACCCTCAAACATGGTGGGGCTACCATGTTAAATTACTAGGATGATCTACCTAGAACCACAGAGAACTACCTAGTAAATAGGGAGTATATTTATGTTATTGATACCTCAAGCTCAAGTAATTGATTGTCATGGTGTCAGTTCTAATTAGTCCAAAGTTCTATTAATGGCTGTATTTTCCTATTGTAGGGTATTGTTGACCATATTGGTATAGGCTCCCTTGGGAGGTTAATTGAGAGATTTATGGGTCTTGTTTATAATGGTATATTATAGATACCGTAGTAAGGTTGGTGTATGGTAGTTATTACAATGTTAACCCTGTTAACTACCTATATCTACCTTGTCACCACCATTATCTACCATGTCAACAGAGTTATTTTTTCAAAGGGTAGTCTGTTACACAAACCCTGAAATTCATAGATACAGATTGCATTGCAGTATTCTTCCCAGCATCATATGCAATGTCAATCTTGGGTGGGGGTGATGTGGGATATTTTAAATAATTAGGAGGCATTTGAATGTCCTCAATAAAGAGACAATAAAATAACCTTAAGTATCATGAACTATCTTCCAATCAGTTTCAATCATCATAACAACTTTAAGGAATCAAATGGGAAGGTCCATGCATCATGGAAGATGTTCCAAGCATCATGGCCAACATTAAGGCATCAAATGGGAAGTTTCAAGCATCATGGAAGATGTTCCAAGCATCATGGCCAACATTAAGGCATCAAATGGGAAGTTCCAAGCATCATGGAAGATGTTCTATTATCAAGACCAACAGTCAAGCATCATAATTATAATAATTATAAGATTTATATAGCGCCTTAAACAATAAAGTCAAGGCACTATTATATGAACCAAATGGTACACATTCATAAGACTTTCTACGCCCCTAAGGGTTCTGTGATGTCCTAGCTGCCCGAAAACGGGTGCTACGTTCTTCTGTCCACATAGCAGGGGATGTATGGACCAGTATACTGGGGTAACCCCCTACTCATCTCAAAAGATGTACTGGGTATTTTAAGAGTGCACATGAGCCGTTTGTGTACACTGGACCTATGGTTTATAGTCCTTATCCGAGAAGACTTGTGCCACCACCAGAACCTTGGTGCGAGTGGGCCTCGAACCCATGCTGTTGCTTTTGCAATGGCTCACGGTTCCCCTGCCTTAACCGCTCGGCCATATAAAGTCGCACACAAAGCAGCATCATAGTGAAAGACCCAAGCATCATGGTACCATGATGGTTGAAGGGTATGGGAAGAACAATACATTGTGAACTGGCTGTGCATTGTGGCTAAGAGAGAAAGACATAAATATTATTACCACATTTTTTTATTTTCTAATTCAGGAAGAAGTTGGTATTGAGACAGATGAGGAATACAGTGTGCAACTACCACGATAGTGCATACTATACAAATGGAAATGATGAAACATTACTGAAAGTACAATATAATACTGTTCTTCTGTTTCTGATACTATATTTAAGTCCTGTACTGAATTAAGGTTAATTTATCTAAAATCGAGATTAATTAAAATGATATTAAAATGTAATGGTACCACATATTTTTGCATTCATTTTAAGCATCTTCTCAAGATTTTATGTTTACTTTACTACTGTACATGTGTAAACATATTTCTGAGGATAGTATTGTAAGTTGCTGTGTTCTTTATAGAGGCTCAATAAATTGTATAATATTAATTAAAATCAAAAGTACTACCAACGATCTTGTAAAATACTGGGTATTAGACAAGTGGCATTCATGATATCAATAACTTAAAGGGTGATAAACGTTTGTTTGAAATGATCTCTAATATATGTGTAAAAAATTTCATGCATGTCCCTTCAGAAATGGCGATGCTAGACTCTTTTAAAGTTCTGGTTGCAACAACACCTCCGACAGTAACAAGAAGAACATAGTGAGGTTCTAAAGTCCGCTTCGCATGGACCTAAAGACTCTATTCATAGAAGTAGCATTGAAAAAAGTCTTATCAATGGTGACACTTGAAAAAAATACATAATAAATATGCATGCTGAATTAATTGATGATATACTAAATTAAAACATCTAAGTCATCGTTCCTGTACATCTTAATTAGCTGATATCCATGTTCTATAAACTGCTTCCTATTGCAAATAACTGAATACAATAATAATGATTTGTTACACTGTGTCCTTAGTCTGGTCAGTGTCTTCTGTTACTGGTATTTAGAATGTTTTCATGATTAAGGAAAACAAATTGTATTGCTGTAAATAAAATTTGAAGGAAAATGTCAAAGCTAGTAAACTTCAATTAACTGTACAAAAACACTGTAGAATTGCAATTCTTTAATACTGGTGAGTAAAGTAAACCCATAGATTTATTATTTACGGCTAGATAGTGAACTTAACACTGTAGAATTGCAATTCCATGAAGGCGCCTACTATTGATTGTCGTCAGCCTTTTTCACAAACATTTATGTTAAATAATAACTTTTTTATAACTATTGTACTTTAACATTCTTTTTTCATAAAAATTATTTACATATGTTACATATATTTTGTTGTCAATATCTTTTATATTTAGATTCAATTTACTTCCATTTATTGATAAATTAAAAATTTTTATGTATGATTAAGGTCACTGTCATGGGGTTGTGTTGTTGAGTTCAACATGGATGACATCTTTGTATAATTCATTACACTCATTTGCATAATGGGA
>JAOTQE010129196.1:0-12195 GCA_025631205.1 Nesometra sesokonis
ATAATCTGAGATCTGTGGTCTGGTATTGTGTACACAGAATCATTGGTTTTTTGTGTAATTTCAGAAAAAATAGTGTACCGTAATTTCAGAAAAAAAGTGAGAAAATGTCAGAAATAGTGAAAGAGTGAGATTGACTGGAAAATAGTGAGACTTCTTTCAAAATAGTGAGACTTGGGAGCTCTGCATTATGAGGCTAAAATTGTTAAAATATTTGAAAATGATACAATTCTTGAGTGAAAACTCTTAGGTGAAAACTCTTAGGTGAAAACAATAGGTGAAAACTGTTAGGTTAAAACTATTATTTAATTTAACTTTTAACTTCAAAACTTCCTTTATGGCCCCATCTCAAATGTGTTTCAGTGGATAACCACCATAATAATTACAGCAGAAGTGTTCTAAATAGATGTCAAAAGTTGACCTGTTTTGGGGATGTCATTTGAGGTGATGGCAATGTATGACATTGCAAGATACATTCATGCTGTACCTTACTCTTTTATTGAAAGATCTACTTAGCAAGCTTGAGTCTCAATCCACATGGGAATGAAGCAGCTTATCTCAGTAATGAGGACTTGATGATTGATCTCTCATTTATCTGCCAAAAGAACAGAGAGGATCATGAATCCCAGAAGGGATGTTGATGTCACATAGATGATCTGACTAATAAGCAGTTCCCCATGGGACTGGCAGTTAGTATAGAGACAAGACGGGCATTTAGCCTAACAGTGGCAGAGTGACTAGCATATAAAAGAAGGATACACGCTTAGAGCACCATGTGGCAGGGGTTAATAGTTTAATCAACTTTTGTTTAACCAATGCAATATTTTACCACACTTTGCCAAGATATCCATTGAACAAAATGCTGATCAATTTCTTGCATTTATGTAGTTTTCTTAATATAATTTCACAATTATATAACAATAGTTGCTATAGTAAATGTATCTGACCCTTTGATATGCATGCTACTGTCAATGATGATGGCACAGTAATAGTTTACTGTTTTCCTTCTCAACAATAAGCCATTTCACGGTTTCAACTGTGCATGTCCAGATTAAGGTCAAGTGATAAAACGACAACCAGCAATCATATTCTTTTCAATAAGAGCTGCGCATCATTTTATTACTTGACTATGGTAACGCTCATGCGCAGTTGAAACTGTGAAATGGCTTATTGAACTGCGATCCAGAGCTCACACACTCAATCCTGGGGTGACAGTGACCAATGCTCTTTAACCACAACATACAGACACAAGTGTTACAGCACTCTAGTTGTTATCGCAGCCCCTCGACCATTTTTTGTCAAATATATTTCTTTTATGAAATTTTGTTTAATAAGTATTGTAGATTACACTGTTACAGCCATACAGTGGAACCTATATTATTCCCTAAGCCCCGAATATCCACACCAATAAAGACACCTCACTCCAGTCTGCATTTGGCTGGCAATGTTAGCAACAGCACATGCCGTTTATTGAACTCTGTACGGCATGTTACACCTATAGCCTAACCGGCACGCAGGCCATTGAAACATGAAAAATACCTCCGTGGTTGAAATAACTGCATAACCAGCCGGCTACGAAAACTCAAAACCCAGAAGGGAAAAAAGGAGAACGTAGATTGGCCCCAGTGTTAGTCGTTCCATGCCAATATGGTGTTATTCCAACATAACCAAACTTATCTACTATTTGATTTTCAATACTTCTCTGTTTCACTTACAAAATTATGCAATTTAAACTGCACTACCCATAATACTTTTCGGGTTATTCGCGTATTTATTAATGCACTGCATAATACAAGGGAGAGGTGAGACTGTACCTAAAAGTGCGCTAATGAGAAACATCGGAACTGACATCGTGTGTTTACTCGGTAACAGTGCTAACCTGAATAACTCCCGCTAAAACGCATTCTAGTGACGTAACGCGAATAATTACAATATATTCTAATTCGTCAGGGCACTCAAGTGAATATATTTCTAATTTTACGTATGGTGTGATACCATACGTAAAAATGGGACCAGAGGTTGTACATAATCCATGAGATCTGTAAAATCCAGGATGTGTAAAATATAGGCCTAGCTAGGGGCTACAACATAGTGCTTTGCCTGCTGCAGAGCATGAAGCTAGCATAGACCTAAGTACCAAGATTGGCCTGAGATTTTGTGCTAAAATGAACTTATTAGTTTATCATCCTACCAAAACAATTCTGATGAGGGCGGGATTTTTTTTATTACCGATCCACTGATTTTCGTGTAAAGGATAAATTCGCCACACTGAATATGGTTTTTATTTTAATATCATGAATATTCAATAATACTGGTAAAACGGTCAACAAACATCGTGAGCCACTAAACTCTTGCTGATAGATCATGGTGTTATGCATGTTGTTCATGTATCCACTCTGTCCCCACTTACAGCTGCTGTGCTTCTGTGTTTCTTAGTACTTTGCCATTATTTGGCCTATCTTAAGCTACTTAAGCCCCCTTAAATCCGTCACTCGTAAGGTCTAGGTAAATGCGAAGATCCTATAATGGTGAGGTAAGTAAATAAAACAAATAACGCAAAATTGCTTTTCTCTTGGCAGCAATAATAATACAGTTGTGCCTCCTGTCCCATTTTTATAGTGGTTGTCCGAGTGATTATAGTCGGGCGTAGATTTCGTCCTACATTCAGAAAGTAACGCGAGTAACTTTTACAGAAATAGGACTATGTTTAACATTAAGTGTTTGAACCATAGGAAGCGCTGGCTATATTTTAAGTTGCTTGATAATTTCTTACGTCCTCCTTGAGCTAAAGCTACATCTGTCAATCAGTCAGCTGTCAATCAAACTTCATAGACATAGGCAGACATTGCTGTATTCATTGAACTCATTGAAAATTACATACAATTCTACTGCCCTTGATTACACTCCAAAAAGAACCAGAGTAGGTTAATCGATTCCCTGGGACTCATTACTGATACCACAACCCTTCCATGTGTTTCAGAATAGTTGTTAATCTATTTTTTCAAAGATTTCAAAGATTAAAATGAAAAAGATACCTTTTGGAACAAATTCTTTAAACTCAATGTTCATCAGTATGTACAGGTTTCAGCCATATCTCATGGCTGTGATTCACCACTGCAATGGTGCCCTCTTTTGATAGAGGATAGAGTAGAAAACTAGAGGCCCCCTATTGATATTTGGTCCCGCGAGAGAGCTGTCCGATAAGCGCGATCTGATAATGTTCAAAGCAGAATCCGTCGGGACGTTGGTGAAAAGCACCGTAACATCGTATGATAAATCCAAATCCTTTCCAAATTCATTTTGTCAATGAAGTCCTCACTGTTCTTAATGTGCAAGGGAGTAGAACCAACAAGCAGACTAAGTATTTTGGATAAGACTCATGCTGCGTTGTGAGTAATACTGCCAATACGAGACTATAGGTCTGAGAGGCGCTCCCGGCTTATGGATTTTGGGTAGGCCGTACACCTTGGGTACCTCATACAAAGTTGGATAAATATTGTCATAAAGAACCTTGGGTATAGGATTGGTTTGTCTCTAGTTTTCTGCTTCATCAAAAGAGGGCGCCATTGCAGTGGTGAATCACAGCCATGAGATATGGGTGAAACCTTTACACCCTGATGAACATCGAGTGCACAGAATTTGTTCCAAAAGGTATCTTTTTCATGTTTCAATCATTAAAAATGAAACACAGAAGTCTTCATAGTGTTAGTCTTTCATGCACAGAGATTATCATTGTTGATGGAAGCCTATTCTGAAATAAGCATTATTATAATATTTTATTTGTTTGTTTCTGGCCGCCATTGCTATGACAATTTGATGACCAAGATATGGTCGAGCTGATCTTGTGGCGAAAGAGTTCATTTTTATTGCTGTCTATTGGTGAAATCAAGGAGTTTACTATAAAACCTCCTTGGTGAAATAAACATAATCATGATGTAAGTCACTAATGCAGATGTACAAATTAAGATCGACAATGAATCCCCCAAATGGTGTGTACATTTTGGTATTGTGAAAAAATGTGCTTGTTTAATGTAGACAATAAAATAATTACAATTGTTTACTTCCCTGTGGTCTGTAGAATTTGGATTGGGTGAAAATGCTAGTATAAAGCTGATAAAAATAGAGTTGACAGGGTTGTTAGTAAGATTAAGAGCATGGTAAGAGGTCGGTAAGTCAGGCTTATCATGATATATCAAGACTGTTCCATTCTGATTTTATGGGAACATAGACATATACCTCATGATAAACTAAAATGCGTTTCCAAACACTGACCCCTTGCACTAACTGCTCTCTTCTTTTCTTCCTTCCACAAGCTATAAAATGTTTTAATAGCAATTTTATAACGTGACTAAGTTTAAATGTCTTTAAATATTTTACATGTTTTAACTGTTTTTATAGTTTTTTTTATCATACCGTGTTGTAAGCAATAACTTCCCAAAACGATGAAACAATGAATCCGAGTCTGAATCTCTCTGTAGAGTGAATTTTGAGATATATTTATCAGTACTAAAAAACTAAACTTTAATATTTTTTATATTCCTGCCTAGCCTTGAAGTGTCATGAATAGGGTAATTTGATTAGCAGGTTAAGTGCAAGCCTCTTCTCACAAAGTGCAAGTATTCTCTCACAAGTAACCTTGCCACAGAGGAATAGAAACTCTTTGGTAATATTATACCATAAATGCCACAATACTTCTCACTTGCAGAGTTAAGCGCTGCAATGCTTCTCACTTTAGTTAAATGCCGCAATACTTCTCACTTGCAGAGTTAAACACCGCAATGCTTCTCACTTGCAGAGGTAAAGCCGCAATACTTCTAGCTTGCAGAGTTAAACACCACAATACTTCTCACTTGCAGAGTTAAACACCACAATACTTCTCACTTACATAGTTAAACGCCGCAATGCTTCTCACTTGCAGAGTTACCAGCTAAATATCTTTGAATCCTTTTTTGATAAAATCACATCATTGTTATTATTGAGCCCAAAAAAGTACCTCATCTTTTCCATTGCCCAAATGAAAATGGCCCTGCTAAAAATGTTGTTTTCTTTGCCTGATTAATGTGATACACTACCCTGTGATGCAGATTCAGGTTTATGCTTGGGGTGTACTGGTCACTTAACAGTAAAACTCAAGATATATAGTAAGACACTTGTTTAAACTAACTTTTTACATTGACAAAAACAGGATATTTCCGTTGCTATCATTAATTGGACAAAAGCCAAAGGTTAAGACCAAAAAAGCCTCCAAACAAAACCCAGATACTGAATCATGTTTATTAAATAATAAATTAAATGATAAATGGCACGGGCAGTGTAACAACGTGTGTAAATGCAAGTGTTAGGGCAGTGAAAGGAGGTCTGTAGAGTCAAAAACTTGATGTGATTACATGTTTAAGTGGAGTGGGTTTATACTATTCCTACAAATTATACTCTAATTTGTATCTTGATTACCATTTTTCCCTCACATACACATTTCCATTAGCAGTTGACTTTTAGTTGTTGCGATTCAGCCACAATCCCTAGATTTAATAGTAACATAAACCAGGGAACAGTTAACTGTTCCCTGCATAAACAAAGGTTGTTCACCTTCTTTAGATGTTCAGAATCAACAAGACAGGCACATTCAGCCTCAGGTTATTTGATATAAAATGTTCACATCCAGTTGTACATTAACTCAACCTGTTTTTATTTTGTAAGATGGTAAAAACAATTCATACTTCTTATTAAAAATTATTTAGAAGCATAGATGAAAAGGAAATGTGTTTTGTATTATTTTAATGTGCGTATGCCCTAGCTTGACTTGGGAGGGGATAGTTGTAGGCAAATCTTGATGAAAAATAGAAGGGTTTATATTTATTTTAGCCTTAGGTATAATTCTTTAACAAGCATGTAAATTGTCACCATTTAGGTTCTCTGTTGTAGTCAGGTAGTGAACAGATAAAGTAGCTTTCACCAGAGAATTTTCGGATGGCTAGGGCAGCTTCACAAAACTAATGACCTCCTGTAATGTAAACAGTGGTTTTATAAGGTATACCTCATTAAAGATCAGACTAGGCTACTGCATTGTGAATGATTACGTAAAATGCAGAATGGTCCAAATAATTGTTGCTGCAAGCAATTCAGGAGTTAAAAAGTATGTAGACATAGCCTAAACAGTTACATTTCTTTTTATACCATGCATATCCTGTCACTCACTTAAACGATGGAGGTGTTGCCAAAATTCAATGTCTGTGTTTGATTGACAAACTATAACCTCTTGTTGGAAGTCTTGTTTATACCACTCCACTGCATTTACCATGATTTTTATATGACATGACTGTTTTAATTTTTTATTAATGTTTGAATGCTTCAGTTCATTTGCTATTTTCACATCATGTTAGGTCATGGTGTTTTTCTCAACATCTCTTGAGTGAAACACTTTTTGAAGGAAGCCCATCTCAAAAAGAAGTGCTCCTTAAAGCTTGCCCAGGTAATTTAAAAAAGAATTCCACCGGGTTCTTGTCAAAATAGTAGTACTTTAATACAGATTCACAAAATACAAAAATATATACATCCTATAACAAATAAGAATGGATATTACTAAAAAATAGGCCTATGATAAAATGAGTAATTGATTAATCAAAACCTGATGACTGAATAAAAGTTGAAATGTTGAAAAACTATGGTCATTTGGAGTTGTGTGGTCGAGCGGTAAATGCTTCTGCAACCTACTGTTTCTTGTAGCTGGTCCCTCTTGTTCATATCAGAGGTGTGGTGCAAAAGCAAATTTGACTTTGCAAATTATTAGTTTATCAAAAACATCAATTTAGCATGGAAATTTTGATTTAGAAATTATTTTCCTTGGGCACAATTAACTTCAGCATGTTTAACTTTATATAACATGCCTTTGAGTGGCAAACAGAAAAATGCGGCAGAGGTTTAATATTTTGCCAGAGTTTGTACAATATTGTTTCATATCATTAAAAATTAGCATTCAAGGTTATAAAACTATAAGTATATATTTTAATACTCTAGTTAAAATTATGTTTAGGCCTTAACTAGCCTTATGTCGACTTGTCTACTAATGAGGGGTTATTGTCTTCAATTAATATGTGTAAAGTGTGCAGTACAGTGCAACCCTCTGTGACTTCTAATGCCTATGTCATGATCTTACCCAGTGTCTGCTTTCTGTAAGGTCAATTACATGTATCTAATATTTTTGACTCAACAGACCTCCTTTCACAGCCCTAACACTTGCATTTTCACACGTTGTTACACTGCCCTGTGTCATTTATCATTTAATTTATTATTTAATAAACACGATTCAGTATCTGGGTTTTGTTTGGAGGCTTTTTTGGTCCTAACCTTTGGCTTTTGTCCAATTTATGATAGTAACGGAAATATCCTGTTTTTGTCAATTAAGTAAAAAGTTAGTTTAAAATAATTGTAAAATACAGAAATCCATGGTTTAGATTAAATGTTCATTTTGCATTAACTTTGATTGATACCTTTTTTGCCATATTTGTTTGGGGGGGGGGGGGCACAAAATATCTGTATTTGGCCCATAAACTAAACAGTACTATACTTTCAAAATAAACCCCTAGGCATTGAAAACATTGTTATGGTTTCAGCAAACTATCTTTCAGACAACTAACTGCAATCATAGCATAGACTTTCAAAAATAACTTGATTACTTTGAAAATTTACCCAATTACAGTTCTAAGGAGTGATTCAATTTAATCAACTTTAATTATGATGAACTCTTCCTTGTTATTTTATCTTATAATGAATTGATTATTCCAACTGAGTAACTGGTCCATTGGTGTTATGTCTTTATAGCAGTTGTTTAACACCCAAGCCATTCAAACCAATCATGTGTAATTAGCGTATTGGTAGATTGATTCTTACTGTGTCCAGTCGGACAAATCAATTATATCATGTTTTCACACATATCCAAATTACGGCCTCATCAGTAGTAATAGTCCAGTTACCCGTCGGACTTTGATTAGGTTTCGCAACTGATTTGAAATTAGGCCAAATGTTTCCAGTTAGAGGATTATCTAAGCTGGTATGTTGTGTTGGTCTACAAACAACAGTGGCGGGGATCTAGAATTTGGAAAATTGTGGGTGGCTGGCAAGGTGCGTAGCACCGAGCGGGGGTTGGCATATGAGGGGATGTCCCCTCCCGAAAATATGACAAATTTTGTTTTTTAATGGAACTGCTTGGGCACTTTATAGCGGTCTCTGGCCTTAATAATGTTGGCATTCTGTAATTTTTTTCCTTATTTTAATTTTTTTTTTTGAAAATGAAGGGGATGGCTATCCACCCTATTCACCCTCTCTAGATCCTCCACTGAACAATAGGATCGGTAGTCTACATGAGGCCTAAAAAATCACTTACATTGCCCAATCCTCACAGGCACAAAATCTTAAACTTTCATATCATTTTGGTTAAGTGCATACAATTATTTTGATAATTGTAATAAATGAATTTATGTTGAACAGTTTTAGGTGTTTTAATTTCTATCTGTTACTAATAAACCTCTTTCACACAAATCTTTAAAACTGGAATATTGCAGTAATTCGCGAATGCCAGCTTTTGTGTGAATGGGTAATTTCACTTCAGTGCCAGCACTCGTTAGACTGCATCAGACCCTAGACATCCTACCATTATATTGCTGTTACTGGTTTAGGTCTGATGTGTGTGAAAGGCCCACAGGAAAATGCCGGCTTACACAGTGAAGCAAAACTAAACAATGGTCAATGTTGGAGGTATATCCTCCTATAATTAACCCTTTCATGTCTGAAATCACTACCCTCCCACTGGTCTGAAGGAAATTTTCCCAATATTTAAAAGGTGGTACAACCAGTGGCGGCGCCAGGATTTCCCCGACAGCAGGGAAATTCCCCCGACAGGGGGGGCACGGGTTCCCCGACAAGTTGGCCGAGCTTGAATTTGAGGTAAGCGTGTCTCCGATTTTCAGTCTGAAGAGCAAAAAAAAAAAACGTTATTTGCCGTGTTTTGCGTGGTTTTTAGCCCATTTTGGTGCTTGGGGCTTCGTTTGTCTCTTGGCATTACCCTACAAAGCCCTGACGAAACCTTAATTTTCTCCCCGACGGGGGTGGGGGGGGGCTGTAGCATTTCAAGGTCACGTGACAAATATGGCCACCAAGGGGTCACAAAAAAATGGGCCTACGTAAACATAAATACATTTACAATTGATATAGTAATTTTATAGTTGATCACAGCTAAACATAAATACTTTTACAATTGATACAGTACTTTTATAGTTAATCACATCTAAACATAAATACTTTTACAATTGATAGTACTTTTTCAGTTAATTACAGCTAAGCATAGTACTTTTACAATTGATATAGTACTTTTATATTTGATCACAGCTAAACATACATACATTTACAATTGATATAGTAATTTTATAGTTGATCACAGCTAAACATAAGTACTTTCACAATTGACAGGGGCGGATGCAGACTTTTGGAAAAGGGGGGCCGGAAGGGGGACCAGTAGAGAGTCGGAGTTCTAGGGGGGTCCGGGGAAATAATTTTTCTTTCTGAAAGGGGCGGGGGCAACCCCTAATCCGCCCCTGATTGATATAGTACTTTTATAGTTGATCACAGCTAAACATAAATACTTTCACAATTGATACAGTTGTTCAGAGCTAAACCATTTCATAAGTTGGTCAGAGCTTGGATAAAGCTAAACAAATGCCTTTATAGTAATCATTACATGTCTGATTCACAACAAGTTAATTTGAGCTAAATGGAAATACCTTTAAATTATAGTAATCATTGTAAAATCTTGCATGTCTGTATATTTTAAAGAAGTTGATCAGAGAGAGCTAAACATAAATGCTTCTTCAGTAGTCATTGTTAGATCTTACATGTCTGATTCTAAACAAGTTTTTCGATCAATGCATCTCTTAAAAATGTTTTATCTCTTCTAACATATGTTTCCAAAAATATTCTAGTTATGATTAATAGCCCCTTTTTTGCTAAATCATGTTCTTCGCAAAGTTTATTCATCTTGTAAAGTTAATATTTATTCATCTTCTAGCAGACTTCATATACTTGACAGAAGGTCATTAAGATAACATTTGTAGTATGATTTATAGTTTATCTTTAGGTTTATAGATACTAAAGGGTATACTGTATTCAGACTAGTCTAAACTAGGATTGTTTAGACTAACACAGCTTAGGGTGTATTCAGACTAACATGGCTTGGGGCCCGTTTTGGCGAGAATCGGAAAAAAAAACATAGGGTAAAAATCCAATTTTTATCCATGGGTGGTATGTCCGTTCGCGCAAAACTCTGAATTCTAAAAACACCGGATGACTATCAAAAAATCTAAGGATACAGGAGATGTTGATTTCAATCACTCTATTTGTTTTTCAAAAGCTGCACTACGAATCCAACTTTACTTTACACTATTGAAATGTTTACAGTACTAGATTTTATAAAAATTGTAAATTTATATCAAATAGCGAGAGATGGCAGTGATTGCCGCAATTTTACTAGAGCTTACTTACCGTAACCTCTTTATAATGATCTCCAATGGCCCCTGCTCCAACAAACAAAAGGTTTTAGGGGAGTTACCCCCAACGAAGGTTACATAAATTATGATAATGAGGAGGTATTATTTTCACTGGTTACATTATAATAACAAAATTTGTAGTTATATTGTACTATTTAAAATTGCACTACCTTGGTAGACCTTGTAGAATAATTATGGGATATAAAGTTAAATTACAATCCGTGGATTTTCCAATCAGTGTTGTATGAATGTAATCCAGGGATGTAATTTTGCTGGGTGGAGGTGGGCGGGGCCACCCATTCTAAAAATGTTCAAACCACCCTAAAGCTCATTTTAAGGTCTTCCACCCAACCTAATTCCAACATGCCACCCACACTAACCATATGAAAACGGGAAAATTATTGTTTTAATCATTTTACCACCCACCCTTACATTGTTTCCACCCACCCTTTGATTTTTCCAGCTACATCCCTGGTAATCATATGAAATCTGATTTCATTTATACTAACCCCTATTGCATTGTCATGCTGATAGTCTGTGACTACAATATAAACAGATCCATATTCATTGTAAAGCATGATCCAAGCCTATTTGAGGCATGACATGGCAAAACCACCAAGTTGTAGGAAAATTGAAATTTGAGTTATTGTTAAAATATTATATTCTGCACAAGCTTTAAAATGAGGGCTAAATCATCAAAATCGGACATCTAGGACTGAAGTTATTGGACAAAATATACACAGAATTCCTTTGTATTTGTTTATAGTTTCTGTTGTTTATTTGCTTATTTCTCAATAACTTCCTGTGCGACAACTTGGTGGTTTTGCCATGACTGGCCTCATTTGTTGAGTTGAAGATACAAAACCTAAGCATTAATCAAACTAATATGTTTTCATATCATTCAATTATTTAATTTTCGTTGTGTTTCATATAAATAGGCTACAGTTAAAAATATAAACAAGTTTTAAAATTATCAGCCAGTTAGCATCTCAGTGGAGTTGTCACTTTAAGTAGTCTCTGTTATTTAATTATTAGAGCATGGTGGCGGATTTCTAGTCATGGTATCCAGTGACACTGAGGGAAATGGCAGCGCTCATGCAGAGACATGATACAGAGGTTGAATAACCATTAAATGACACCACAACCTCCCTTCCTCTCAAGGGATATCCCCTTCCCCTTGTTGTGACTCAATCACTTTGTAAAATGTATATTGGCTGATATTGCAGTAGACAATGTTTTCTTAACTTATTAAAATCAGTTCTGATTTACTTTTCTTATCCATCAGTTGGTATACAGTACAATGGTTTGTGTAGTGCGTACTGTATTTCTAAGATAAGAGTAGTGTCTAGTGTCTATCATATGACTTCTTTCATATATTAATTTGGTCATATTAATGAAAGTGTAGAACATGAGAATATATATCATTGTATAATACAGCATTTGTTTTGGTGGGAACACCATCATCCACTTTGCAACAGAAACTCAGAGTCTGCCAGTCTGTTTAATTTTTTTTCATCTTTAGCATTTAGCCATGCGTCAATAGGAGTAAAGATTTCTATTTCACGAAGTCCAAAGTTTATTTAAAATTGACCACTACTCATTATTTGGTGTTATACATCGGATCGTGCGGGCTAGCCTAAGCCCTGCTCAAGCTGGTCCCACC
>JAOTQE010129207.1:0-36853 GCA_025631205.1 Nesometra sesokonis
TCAGTTTTGCATTATATGGCCGCCTTCCGTTTTTATGGGCTTGTCCCAATACGTTTACAATATATATATATATATATATATATATTTATATGCATTATTATAGATATATAGTAAATTTTTTAAAACGTGATTGCAGTGTGGCACTTTTATAATAATACTTCTTGTTTGAAACTTAGATAATTTTTTAAAAATATTGTACCTAAATAGTTACAGATCGGCTAAATAAAACAAAAGTAGTATAATATGTAGATAGAGTAGTGCAAATACAATTTAGAAGATAATATAATATTAAGGGTTTGTGTGAAGTTCCTACCATTAAGTTTTAATAATGCTGAACAAAATTATTTTGTACATTCATTTACTGAACAAATTTCTGTTTCAAAAAATAATTTATAAAACACGGATTTCAAATTTGAGCTAGGCATAATCATTTAATCAAACATCATTTTTGACAAAAAAAATCAGACCGGTTTATCAAAAGTTAAAATTGAATTTAAATTGATATTAGATTGTGTGTTGAGAATATAACTGTTTCTTTGATTATTTTTGGTAAATTTATGATTAAGCTTCACATAAATCTTATTTCTAATATGTGTGACAGGAAGTTTTTAGAATCGAAAAGGCAAGAATTGTGGAAATAAATCATGAATTCTAAATAGAGAGAAATAAACATGTTTGTCCACAATTTTAATTTCCCAACACTATAAAAAAATCACAAGCAGTTTTCATTGTCTTCAAAATCATTCAGTTTTCAAGGGACCTTAATGAGGTAAAATTTGTTGCATAGCACTTCCTGTACCTCTGGCTGTTACATGTATATAAAAGTTGCCGGTGGTGATCCTCTGAATACGCTCTGCTAACGGGTTCTTCTCGCTAATGATAACGTATTATGATGAATGTCATTTACCGCGTTGCTGTTCAATATTGGCTTTTGTTTGTGCAATTTCTGCAATCACACTTCATAATGAAACTATAAATGCTGATCTTTAAGTCAGCCTTTTTGCTATAGGGTACACTTCGCTCGTAGTACACTCCTTTTGTTATTCTAACGTTAATAGATACTTTGCATTAAATCCATACAGGCTGAATTCAATGTAAATCTTTTGTATTTCTTCATTTAATTTCAATTTGTTTGGCAATTCTCCTCCACAAATTACCAGCGATTGAATAGAGTTGAAAGTAATTAGAAATAAAAGGGGACAATGTAGAAAAAAAAAATATGCTAACAAATTGAAACGTATCATAAGATATATGAATAAAGATTTTAAAAAACAAGAGAAACTAATGTTAGCAAGTGAAAATTTACAAAGAAAATAAAGAGTAATAAAATATATTATTTATCCTTATTTAACCTTTAATATTTGTTTATAATATATTGATTACAAGTGAACAAAAAATTAATTTTGTAATGGTATTTACATTATTTTAATTTATACAGAAAATGCAGTCATCAGTCTATATATAATCAACAATATATTTACTCTTTGATTTTATAATTGTAATAATATAATTTAATTATACTTCTATATCTGTATATGAGTGAAATAATTATCAAATATTTTATTAAAGTCAATATTTTTAATGTTGTAGTTTAAAAAGAGAATGTCAACTAAATCTAACCATCTAAATTAGAGATGTGGTAATATTCAATGCATTAATGTATCGTCAATATGTCTTCTATTATCATTAGTATTATTTTTATCTATCATATTTCATTTCTACTTTGCTCTCATAAACTCTTTAGTGGTAATTTAATTTTGACTTGAGGTTTATATCGCTTTTATCTTGGGCGCCTCAAGGCAAAATTAAAACATTATCAAGGAATCCAGACATTTTATGATCTATCATGTCGATGAACAGACAAAAATATCAACATTAAAAATTATGTAAAATACATGAATCTAAAAATACATTTTGTTTTACCTTGTAATCAGAAATAAAATTTGAGTTATCTACTTGAACATTTTACAACTTGTTCAATTAATATCTGAAATGTCAAACTGAAGGAAGTAATGTTTCAAATATGAATAGGTAGATTTGAGGGTGTGGTATAGGATCACCAGTGAATATTTTGTTTTACTAAATATAAAATAAGAAAAATCCATTGCTTGAAATATAAAACTAATACTACTGGAGGCACATTCCTTTCAAACTTCACCCACAAAATTAGATTTGTTTAAAAATATACCAGTTTATTACTTCTAAAACAATAAACATGGGTCAGTTACCTGCATATTTTTTTAGTTTTTAACGAGTAGGAAAAAAACCCATGGGTATGGTCGCCAATGGGAACCATGGGCCCATGTCTTGCACAAAGCAAGCATCTGCATTAGAGTAGATCATGCCCAAAGTCAGATAAACTAGGACATTTAAATGGAAGAAAAAAATTACAGAAATACAAATTTCATGTTTATTTTAACAACGTTGAAATGCTGTTATAGTATGTAGAACATTAAAAGAACTGCCTGCTTCTATTTTTTTAATTCAATATTATATTACAGGATAATTCGACACTCAGAAAATTAGCTTTGAATCAACTACAGGATCAATGTTAAGTTTTTTGCCTCTGTCACTGTGGATCCCTTACATCAGCAAACTGTCCAATGTTATTCTGTTTTTGTTTCAATCTATCTGGTATGGTATGCTTTAAAGTATAGACTGCTACTGTTGTCGTAAATCAATATTTTATTGTATAATATTGTAATATATTTTTTTCTGACAAACAAGGTGTATCCTCCCCAATGGCGATGGGAGGGAGACCTACTAATTTGTTTACTAATGTGTCCCTAATTTGTGAGATGCTGCATGAGTTAGGACCTAACTTCATAAATACACATCAAATGAGCATATACTTTAGTGTAATTCCCAAAGTTTTGTTTTAAGCAATGTGAACAATTTGCTAATTCTTATAAAAAAATATCTTGAATTGGACAACATTTCTAAGGCAGCCAAAAATTAGTCTTGGATTGCTGTGGCGGTAGGCCAGACTTGCAACAGTTAAAATGGTAGCTGATACCTTGACACATTAATGCTAATTATGAGGATTTAATCACAACTTACGAAGGAATAAAAAATGTAAACACACAACAACATATACATGTAATATTTTGTGTCATTTTAATCGGCAACCTTTTGCCACTTTGCCATATAAAAAAAGACACTTAGCATGAGTGACCATGGCATGTAATTGTTGTTTTAACTTGTTATATGTTTTTTCTGTCAGAGTTCCTAAACACTTTTCCCAATCATGTTGTTTCTGTTTTGGTAAGCAGGTTTTGATATCTCAAAAGGGTTCAAAATGTATTATGATTTTCTAATTTATTTAGGTAAGCGGGAATCGATACCATTTATACATGAGAGTTCTGGGAATGCTCAAGTTACATGTGAATCTCCGTTAGTCCCGAGTTCACAATACAAGTCTTACCGAATTCACATGCTTCATAAGAATCTACTTAGACCACCCTCAGGAGTTGACTTTGGTATGTGCAGTTTTTTAATACATTATATAGAATATGTTGTAATAAATAAATAAATGTCTTGGATGTTTTATCTTTTGTGAGTAACAGTTTAATGAAAGAAATACCAGAAATACCAAATGTTACTATTATTCAACTTAGTAACTAATCAATCAATAAATCAATTAGGTAACCAATCAGTTAATAAATCAGTCTTTCAATTAACTTAAGTGAAATTGCGAATAATTATATGTTTCCAATATAGGAGATTTTGAATTGTGGTATTTTCAGTTTTTATTATGGTGCCTTTACTAAGTACTGTAGTATGTAAGCAAAATTATTGATACAGTGAACTGTAAATTGCATGGGTTAATTGACATAGGAATCAACAATAAGCTCATCAAAATTAATTGTGAAAATCAGAAAAGTTTATTGGAAAAAAAAGCCTTTTATCCCCACTGTTTTACTGCTTTAACGCTAAAAGGAACCTTCAAAATACTTGCAAGTTTTAAAATTGCTGTTATGTTTTCCAATATAAAAAACACATGATAGCAAGTAATTATTCCATTATTCTTAAGTTTGTAAACTGCCTTGCACATGATGAGCCAAATTTTATGTACTTCTATGCACTTTCCTCAGTATCACAATGCACAATGCGCACAAACAGAAAATTCTTTGAACACGCGTGAGTTTTGAACAATCTTCAAGTGGGGAAGATCGTTGTTTCAGCTCAGTTGATATGTGCATGTGCAATTACAGCATTTAGTGAATATCTTACCCAGCTTTCCCACAAATAATCAAAATGAAAGACGTTCCAACCCTCCCGATTTGTCCGGGAGTCTCCCGAAATCTCATGATCTCATAGTTAACACCCTTACTGCCCTTCCCTCTGATATAAAACTTGTAATCAAAATGTAAATAGGCCATATCTGAGACTACTATAGTAGTCTCAGCCCATATGTTGATTCCAATTTGTGTAATATTGTTGTATATATCTGTGTAACATAATAGTAAGAGGGTAATTGCCCTATAGTGAATAAATTTAAATTAATTGAAAGTTTAACAATGTAAGGCTATGTTCAGACTCAATGATTAAGCAGAGCGTAACGTACACAGCGTACGATTATCTGTGTCTGAACTAGCCGGCGATTAGCGTAAGTCCCTAATCCGGAGCGTAACTTGTGCTCCCTGCAAACCCAGGTTTAGCGTAAGCTACGGAGCTACGCCTTATACACCTGAATGATTTTGTCCTTGTGCTACGCGTTGTCCAATCACAATTTACAATCGGTCCGCATTGGCCAATTAATTACGGCCCACTGATCGTAGAAAAACCCACTGGCGGCAATTTTAAAATTGCTTATGACATCAGCTACGCCTTGTGTCCGAACACCTTCGTCGTTACGCCGCAGATTAGCTTGCACCTCGATTACGCTAAGCTCCGCTTAAGCCGTGAATCTGAACATAGCCTTAAAACCATTAAATGGCCAAATGTTTGCTTTGTCGGTTCATGTTCTTTCTTTCCAAATTTGTAGGTTTGTCAGGAGAAAAGATAGAGATTGTACCAATAATGCAAATGAAGACAAAAACATCAAAGTTATGGAATAAGCAGAAGGCATACTCAATAAGCTCAGATAAATTAGCAGATTGTTTTATTGTAAATGAAGGAAAATCATCAGGTAAGATGCTTCCTTTGAGAATCGATGCTTTTTTATTGCACCAAAGAGAGATTGTTCTCATACATTTACAGGTTGAGGCTTAAGGGGTGTCTGTTCCTTGAATAATTAGGATCCAACCCATGATCTCAAGCTTGAACGGCAAGCCTGTCTTGTATAGCAAAATTCACATAACCAGTGTGTAAGATATTCAAATTTTGTTTTGGTTATTTTGAATTGGTTATAAAACAACTAATTGCAATCTAAAAAAACAAACTAGATCACCTTTTATAATTCTATTTTTTATGATAAACCATAACAATATAAATACATACAATGTACATTCCAGGAGAACACTACAGTATATTTTATTCTGAAAATTCTGGTAATTAATCTCAAATTCGCAATATAGTGTACAGTATTATACAATCTATTGTAGTGACAGTGACAAAGTAATTGTTGGAACTTCTTAAATGAGCAAAATAACATTACAATTCAATGTATATTTTATTATTGACATTTGTGACATGCTCTGTAAATTTAATGACATAAACTGTATTTGTTTGGCAATGAAATCTGAGCCTAATCTTCAAAATTCTTATTAAAATGTTATTTCCTAAAGTATTAGCTACTGGATATCTGTTTTCAGTACGTAACTAGAAAATTGATATCACTCTATTTTTCTAGTATATAGAATAGTAAATGATTAAATTTGTTTCACAATCTTGCTAGCAGCAACAATTTGTTTTATGACATCTAAATATTTGCTTTATACTTTACGTATACTCATAAAAATAAACATTAAATAAATCCATGTCCTATTTAAATGACTAGTCCCCTCACCATAACTGTTGTTGTGATTGTAAGCTGAATAAATTTGATAAAAAATAGAAAACAATTTAGTTCAATTTATTATAATTTAAAAATTCAATACTTTTGGAAAGGTAGTGATACTAATATTATTTGTTCTTTCATTTCTTGAAAGGGAAATCAACATTTCGACTTGTTTACCTTGCTACAAGTCGGGATTTTAAGTATCACGAGTTTGAAGCCAAATCATCTGATATCAGCGAGATAGTAGCGAAGATCCAACAAATTCTTGATTTACGATCCAGTCAAGTTCGACGAGATTACCTCTATTTGCTAAGCAAAAAACAAGCAAAGAAACAAGAAAAATAAAGAAATTAAAGAAGAATTTAAAACCTTGCAAAGATTTACTCACTCTGCCTAGTAGCAGCTAGTAACCATTCATCAAAATTATTTTGTTCTGAAGATAAATTAATAATTTTGAACCACATTAAAGTATTTGCTTGTGAAAGCACTTAAGACCAATGAAATCATGAGACCAATAATGTTTAATGATTTTTAGAGAAATTGGTAGAGGCATAAAAGTAAAGCAGGGCAGATTGCCAGTTTGAACTAAATAAATGATAAATTGCTATTTAGCGTTCCAATTCTAATATATAAAAAATTACTCAAAAAGCAATAAATAAGCATAAATGTTTACAAGTAATTATCAAATGTTGGTTTGATTCAAAGAAAACTGTGTCATTTTTCTTTTCGATGTCAACTTTTTTATGAAAAAATGTTAAAAATTATCATTAGAAATCATAGATATACTGTATAAATAAAAATACTTTTATGATTTTATTTGTATGAACATATAAAATAATTGTCTGGCATACAAATTTGAAACATTGCAATACAATTATGTGGGTGGTTTCAAGCAGTTACCTCTTGGTAATATATATCCAGGAAATTATGATTGGCCAATACTTGGTTGCCTAGGATGTTTGGAAAGTGATTCTTTTTATAGTAAAATGTAGCATATGCTTCCACCAATTGCATGTAATTTAAAACATGTTCTATATTCAACAATGTTCTGTAGCAAATGTACATTCATTTCATTAATGATTTTGAAATGTTTGTAAGATGAGTAAGATATCTGCTAAAACCTAAAAGTTTTGTTTAAGCATTTTATTATTACAGGAGATAGATGAAGGCTTAGTATTTTTATTAACTATTGATCACCATGAAACTTTCTGGAAACTGGAAAGGCACTAATGAAAGTATAAGGATGTTTAATCTATTGTAAAGACCTTGCTAATGTGCATTCTTGCACTATACAAATTATAAAACTATTGTAATGTTGAAAACTTTGTGCTTGAAAACCGATAAAATCCTAATTTATCCTCATTAAGTAATAAATAATTCTGTATACAACAAAATTTAGTTATTTTTCAACAAAGAACCAAATGCGCTATCAATTAGAATTATCCATCCTGCTTTATGGGATATTTTCAAAGGTGCATATCTCATCAATTTCATCCCGGAAATATTTAGTTTTATAGATAAAATTTTGTAAGATGACATGAATGTTAACTTATTGAAGGTGTATAACATGACTTTCTTATAAATATTTTGAAAGGGATAACTGAAAACCGTATTCCATCATTACTGAAATATTTAGCCATAGTATTAAGAGCTGATCAGTCACGTTGCGGATGGAACAAGCAAATTCTAATATCAATTACAAATCACAACAGGTCGATTCAATGACCAGACATTCGATTGTAAATAATGGTTTAAACTTGAACCCCAAAACATCTGCTGAATCTGTTATGTTGCAATGTAACAAATGTGTACATGGTGTACATGTTTGACTCACATAATTTATCAGACGGCGTCACAGTAATTCAACGCTTTGAAACATCGCACATAACTCATGTTGGGCTTGCGTGTACCTCTGCATGAATGCACGCTCCATGTAGCTTTTGCACGTTACTAGAATTAAATGTCGAAATTCAGCTACTAATATCAATCATATAAAATAGCTCTGTTTCATTTCAAACTTCTTTAAATTTATATTATTATGTTTTTAATTGTAATTAATTTATGATAATATATATATCTGTTAAATTATGTACCAGATGTATCTACTGTAAGGACTAGTTGAGGTAAAATGAATTTGAAAATAAGAATGAATTAGTATAGTAGTTAACCTTACTGGAATTGTTATTGTGTATAAACAAATAAATGTTTATTATATAAATTTCTTTTATTATTTTTACATAAATATGCCTACCAAAGCATGTATATTTTAATTTAAAATAAAGAAAATAATGAACAGTAAATTGTTAGGTTTGCAAATGAATAAATGTGAAGCTTTTTATTGTAACAGAGTATAGTGCACTTTGTACATTGAAGTTCTTTTTATGCGAATACTGTAAATCCTAGCAGCACATACAGTAGATTGGCTTGTTCCTTTTGATGCTGGCTTTCTACCTGTCTGGTATATTTCAACAGGTTGATTTTTACAATTTTTTTATCTCAAAAATAAAATTTAAATATAAAAAATTTATACTGCATTAACTATTTTCAGACATATGATCAAAGAATGTTCCAAAAATGAAATTTAAAATGACCCTGCTTAGTCAAAGTATACTGATAAGCAATTTTCAAAAAGTTTTTTCAAAACATAATTCTAAAATATTGAACTTTGATTGTTCATAACTTTGCAATGAAACATGATATGAAACTGAATTTTCTGCACGTTAAAGATAATGTGTAACTCAACATAACTCAATTTTCATTTTTTTTTGACTTATGCCTCATTTGGCTTGGCTCTGCCACATATGTGCATATGGATGAACTAAGAACTTCCCTCACCAGGAATTGAACCCAGCTTCTTGACATGGCTACTAAATCTCTTTGTACAACACCAGTTATGGAAGAAGACACATAATTTGATTTTTGGAGTGACATTGTAGATTATTATTTTTTTTATTTATTTATTTATTTATTTGGAGTCTACACTTTTCAAACAGTGGCACTCTTAAGTTTCAAATTTAAGGTGTGTCCATAATTAACATACTTGCTAAAAACAGCACCACTCCCTAAGCCTCATAATGAGACTTTAGGTTTAGAAAGCAATACTTCTCATCCAAGTGGCAAATAAACTTACTATCGGTTGTGACAAGAAATTTGTTTCAAAGATGTTTCTTAAATGTAACAATCTAGAGAATATTGTAGTTTGTAATGAACTATTAGAATCTAATATGTTTTCATAATCTGACTTGTACAACACTTCCTGTTGCTAATAGCCTGAACATTTGAGAAAATAGACCAGTTTTAGCTAGCATAAAACATGCCTAGGTTCACTCCATTGCCTTCATTATCTAGTCCAGTTAATGATAACGCTAATTACTTCTTATATACATGGGGCATTCACGACAGAGTGCTACTAATTGTCTGAGCTTCGTTGCCAAACATCACAGTCATTGTCTTCATTAGTCTAATAATTTGTGATTGTCCGTACGGTAAAGACGTACATTTATACAAATCATATTAATGTAGATTTATTGGCGTAGTTATGACAAGCCGTAAACATCGCAACAACAGGAATACGGTCATGATAATCTGTTAGGTTTTCTTCATCTTAATCCTTTGCTGCTTGAAATGAAGTACCTTATAATGCATATTCTATGGCAACAGTGGTAAAGTGTGTTCTATTTGTGATTGTCGTATTATTTCATTTGTGGCTATGTGGAGGTTCAACAAGAGCCCAGCCTATTATTACCCTCAAAATATTCGCCTCCACATCACCAATTAGGTATCACCAGTCAACCAGTCAATATATTAATATTTGTATACAGTTAATACCCTAAAATACATGCTATTTGCAATTATGAAATATTACATTCAAACATGATAGCATGTATTTTGTGTTAACAAAAAATGTCATCGTCATTTGCAGTACCTTAGTGTTGAGATGGTATCCTATAAATTGTCTCAAATGGTCAGTATTTGATATAGATTAATGTCTAAATGTAACAAGCAAACACATGAATGATTTTCATTACTGACAGCTTATTTCAAGACAATCTTAGATTGGTCAATACAGGAAGAGCACAGATCTCAATTATCGGTGATGTCCTGCGTTCACTGATGAACTGTTGATATTATAGTTTTAATATTTCCTTTTCAATTTTTTCTTACATTCATGACTTAACTAAATGCTTCGTGTTTTTGTACATACTATTAAATTATTGTTTAGAATATAACACGATAGGGCTTGTTAACATAGCAAAAATTGTTCAGATAAAATTACCAAGAAAAATATTTGATGAGGGTCCTGCAGAAATGGGTGTTAACCAATTGAAACAATTATCCCATTAAATTCAGAATAATCCTGGATCTTGTGGTTTACTTTGAATTTTTTTTTTTTTTGTAATTTTTATAGCATTAGTTAAATGTAATTGTTAATCTTCTATTATGCATTATTCATTTTTTATTCCACAATGTCTATTTATCTATGTATATACTAAATACTTTATTTGTCCAAACAGGAAATTTGTTTTGTTGATAGAGCTCCAACAAGTAGTTATAAAACATATTAAAAGTGAAATTAGTAAAAACATCTAGCAAAAATGTAATTAAAAACATTAGTAGAATATGGCCAGCTCGTATTGCATACATATGTCAGTATCTTTATCTGGATAATGTTGAATTGCTGTGAAACACTGTCTTGGTTGCCCATGATCTCAATACATGTACATCATCCTGCTGACATGGGAATGTGCATAGCACCTACCAATAGCCAATGTCAAAATGTGTGGAGGTGGTCAATCTGGTAAATGAAAACTGGTTAATTACATAATACTGTATGCCTATACCTGACAACTCTCACGCATTATGCGCGAGTCTCACGCATAGGAACCTATTTTTGACGTCTCACGCATAAATTAATTTATCTCACGCATTATCAGAATTCTCACCCATAAACTGTCATCTCAATAGTGTTTCCTCACGCATGACACAATATAGAGCAAAATACGGTAAAACCGACCCCAAAACAGTGATAATATGGGCAGAAACAGCCTGCTTGCCAGATCGAAATGGGAGAGGGCGTGGCCCAGGATAGTGGTGGCGGGGTTTGTCTCACGCATTGAAGCCAAAAAAAGTTGGCAGTTATATATGCCTATTGAGGGTGATACGGAAAAGTATTGTATGAGCTTTGGCAAAATGTTATCCGACATGGGTACAATATTTGCCACAGCAATATTTTCCATATCTTTGAAAAACGCATGCAATTTTAACTTTATAGGGTAGCCTAGGCTTGAAATTAGGCCATAGGCAACCTAGGCCATAGGCTAGCCCAGGCTTAAAATGTTAATAATAAACAATTCAGTTAGGCTAGCCTTACCTAGCATATGGCATAGTTCACATTTAGAGGACAAGATCCCCAAAATAAGATATGCAAACATGGTATATATAAAATTAGGCTTGTAGGAAATTCTGATTTGTCTAGGTTTACATAATATAAGCCTAGTCCTCCCTCAAATGTAGTGATAGCTAGCAAAAGAAAAACGTAGAATTGCCACTGTGCGGGTAGTCAAAAATTGGATGGTGCCGCCTCGTGTGTAGCCATAAAAACTAAAGTGAGTTGGGTAATTTTTTACATTTATTGACCAGTTAGATTCCTTGAAACATGTCACAAAACACCAATACCTCTATTCTATCTATTTAACACTGGGTAATGAGGACATAGGATTAAGTTATACCATGTGTAAAAAGTGTATAGGTGAATAATATTGTACTGTAATGCATCTTATTTCATGGAAAAGCTGAAAATTATGTTATTGGTAAAACAAATAAACAGTACTAAGGTAATTAACGTGAGAAAGAAAGTCAGTAACCAAGTTTTTTTTTTAATCTTTATTCTTTTCTTATATATATATTTTTTTCTGTAAATAGCTTTGACTTATTTCCAATCTACAAGAAGCTGATTACTATTTTCCATCACCTCGTCACGCCATCATCCATCTTGCCTTGTCAAGCCTATTTCTTCTGGTTATAATGTGACCGGCCCCATTCCTACTCCTGTTTAGAAAGGTGTCAATATTCCTATAATTATTCACCTTTTACATTAGACATCTCTGTAGTCTGTGTATTTCTGTCATCCTCTAAGTAGTGCGTATAATTACGCTGATTGATGCAACATTCAGACTGTACCAATTTAATCTAGTGCGTAACAATTTTTTGTTTCAATTTAAAATATTTTAGATAAAATTTCTCATAAACTAAAATAGTTTAAGAAGTCTGAAGTATTAATAGATGGTTTCAAAATTGTCTATCATATTACATATGTTCTAAAATTTAAATAAGAAAAATTACTGTTTAATGCTCAATCATTATCACTACTCACTTTTTGACTATTATCTTTTTTAGTGTTTATTTTTTTTATGTAAATACTGTATTATTAATAACTCCATGCTGATATATTCATTGCAGTGTTAACTATTGCTGTTATTATTCAATCATGTCATTCTGACCTGTTGAACTGCACTCAATTAATATCCAACTTATGTGCGAGTTGTATGGCCGAGCGGTTAATGCAGGGGAACCGTGAACCATAGTAGTAACAACAGCATGGGTTCGAGACCTGCTCGCACCATGGTTGTGGTGGTGGAACAAGTCTTCTCGGATAAGGACTATAAACCGTAGGCCCAGTGTATACATATGGCTCATGTGCACTATAAAGAACCCAGTACATCCTTTGAGACGACTAGGGGGTTACCCCGGTGTACTGGTCCATACATCTCTTGCCGTGGACAGATGAATCAGCGCCTATGTATTGGGCAGCATTACATGACATGACTCTTGGGGGCATAGAAAGTCATATGAATGTGTAGCATCTGGTCCACGACGCCTTGGGACTCTACTGTATAAGGTGCTTATAAATCAAACTACATTGCCACACAACCTTCCAAGGCGTTGTCACCTGACTTTGCCACAAGATGATTGTTTTTCCGAGAAACCGGATGTGCGTACAGGGAGCAGCAGACTTGACTTGCACAACTAAGCCTAAGCCTAGAACCACCGGTTTAAAGTCAGTGTTTTTTTTTACAACTATAGTTGGTTATGAGGAATTATGAAGTATTAAAGATAGCTGAAATACTCATAAAGCTATAAGAATTACTGTTCAATGTTTTTTGTGAACATCTGCAACAAAAGAAAATGGATTTTAAGTTTCAATATGTTGGCCAGGAGAAGGTAGCCTAGCCTAGTCCTGACAAATCTGAACTTATAAGTAAACAAATTGAATAATACTTATAATACTGAATGCCTACTGTTGAAGAATCAACTCGTTTGTTGGAGCTCATACAATATTCTTCAGTATCCCCCTCAAAGGCATTCCATATTATATAATTATTAGCCCCGGCAAGATGAAGCTTTAGAACCATCTGTTTGATTAAGTAATGGATATTGTTTGCTGCGGGTGCTTGGTTGTTTTAAAACAATATTCCATTTTTAATAATCCTGACAAGGAATTGAACCTGTGCATGAATTTATGTAATTGTAGATACAAACAAGTCAAATGTTTTACCACTCAGCTAATTATTGGTCAACAAAGAACTGAGGTTTAGAAGAAAATTAATTGTTAGAAAAGGTTGAGGGCATTTGATTGTTATAAAGAAATTGTATAATACTGAACAGTAATTGCACCTCAGGTATAATACCCCTTTTATATAACACCTGTGGGGTCGTCCCGCAATCAGGCGTCTCGGTATGTACAACTGCGGGAACGATTTGTAGTGTAAACGGTTTAAAAATTCGATCACATGTTCAATAGTCCTGGGACGGTACCGAGACAGTGAAGCAGAATGCATTCAGCTTCTAACCGGTTCCAATTTCAAGTTCCGGAATGGTTTAAAAACCCTCATCCATTGGGTGACACATTTACTCAACAGTAGTTTTAATAGCACAAATAATTAATAGAAATCACTGTTCTAATAAATATGAGTGATAGTAGAATATTTTATTGCATGGTACGTTGGTTAGAATTATTAAATTTATATGCATACTCCAAAAATGGGTAGAAAACATTCCAAATTGAGTGAAAACTTGAAAAAAAATCTTGTATAGTAGGTAAAAATCAAAATGAAGGTCACGTGTTGACAATGGCTGGAGTGTGTTAGCGTAATCTGAACTCATTCTCGGAACCTACGTTTTTTTACCTTACAAATGTTGGCAGGTAGGCCTATGCATTGAAAAGCATGGTTCACCGAGTATTTAATTTTTTTTGTACCACAAGTGTAAAAATTATGAATTTCATTAAAGAGAATTGGGATCATTACTGGATCATACTATTAAAGTATATACATACAAACATTTTAACATTTGTAGTTTATAAATATCATAATGATGAAGAATTTTATAAGATTGATATGTGAACAACAACTCTTTTCAATAGTTTCAAAAGTCTGGCAGAATGGAGACCCCCATAATAAAATTCCATAATGAATATGTGACAAGATAAGTGATGAATATTACTTGGAAGAATATTTCAAAAAATTATTTAAAATTCCTTGCGTTTTAGGTATTTTATTGCAAATAGTATTTAGTGGATTACAAAATATATACACAGAGCAGAACCTGTATAGGATATTAATGGATTAGCAAAAATGAATGTAGACAAGTGACTTTTAGAAGTTTAATGGATTGAAAATGTAACTTACAAAGATTGAAATGATAAGTTAACAGAGATGACCTGATGTCGTTATTTTGCCTCGTACTCCTTGTGTCATGACGATGAATGACAGCGAAGACCTTTTTAAGCCAAGTCGTTAACGTTCCAAAACTCATTTATATTGATTTAAGGGTAGGGGGAAATTAGACCCATGTTAAGAGAAATGAAGATGTGAACTGTTTACAGGGGAAATTTGACCTATGTTAAAGAAATAAACATGTACGGAACAGTTTAAAATGTTAGTAAGGCTAGCAGAGTGATACATACAAAATGTTAAAAATATATAAACTAAAATCTGAATTTAATATACACTGGGTAATTCTCTATAACAGTAAGTCCAAGCTACCTCAGTCACCAAAATATCAAATGATACATGACCCACCCCTGTAATAACTTGCATTTTTAAGTGTCAAATTACCAGCATTCTATTACATATCAGATACAACTTTTTTCATCCTATTTAACTTAAAGGCTTTGCTAAAACCATAATACACAAAACTATACAAAGCTATCTAAAGGTTTAAGTTTTAACATATTACTATTATAATATAAATTAATAATAACTATTAATGTGGGTCTGGAGACACCCTGGCGTGTAACTTAAGAAATATTTTGTTTTAACTGAATCAATTAGCGTAATGAGTTTTGAACATTCTAGGCTATGCCTTGACACTCAGGTTCACGATAATCCATAATTTAATTTAATAATTAAAGTAGTTAATATAAAATTTAAGAGTAAGGAAATTAGACCCAATGTTTGAAAATAATGACCATGTTAAAATGTTCATAATTAAAACCTGAACCTTGTGTCTGTTGAGAAATCTATTTTTTTAATGATTAACAGTAATTAAATAATCAAATAATTTATTAGCCTATTTTTAAATATTTTGAACCAGGCCTTTAGACGGATGGGGATGATATTGTAGACAGATAGGGGACAATATTGTAGACATTTTGACATGTTAATACCACTCTAAACCTGGTGGTTTTCATGGTTATCCTTTTGATCTTGATTTTTTAATTATATAATTGAATAGGTAATTAGTGTAATACAAAATGATTTACTGTATAATTGTTTAAAATTAGAAGCAATTAATTCACCATACTAGATTTTTCATTTTTTTTTAGTTGTAATTTATGATGATCATAATTGATTGGGTGTAGGCCTACTTTGTGTATTTCAGGCTCATGGCTAAAAGTAGCATAATACACATGCTGTGCAATCCAGAAGTGGATTGTGGCGTTATTTATGCTAGAGAGTGAAGATTAATTAATAGCAGAATTTCTTCAACAGCTTTGTCAGTTAGTCTATATTGACCAATCAAAGTTCTTCTAATCAGATACTAGAGGCATAGAATTTTCCATGCTAGCAGAAATTTTATATCGTTAGAATTATTCAACAAGCAGCCTCTAAACTTAACACGTTGACTGCCAGCGACGAGTATACTCGCCAACCGGGTGTTGTGTGCGCCAGTGATGAGTATACTCGTCAAAAACAGTGTACCTTTACAACGTTGCTCACGACACATGCATACATCGTAAACATACCGCCTCTTCAGGGGTAGTTCAGGGAAGATACACCCAGACGATGTGGTTGAAATAATTTCCGTTTTATTGCAGGCAGTTTAAAAGATTACAAATGGAACACAAGCCTTTATGGTATCATTACAAAATGTCATGGCGCCCTTTGTATTTAACAATCATATTTCCAATGCAGGCAAGAACATTTCTTTCCAAGTTCCAACGACAAGTATACTCGTCACCTAATATTTTCCCGCCAAAATATTAGACGCTATTTTGATGATATGTGACTAAATAAAACCTTAAAAAATTATATTTGTACATGTAAACCTGTTTTGGCACATGAGAATGAAACAGGAAAAGGGGTCTGGCAGTCAACGCGTTAACAATCGTCACATAAAAATATTCATTACTTAGTTATTTGTAATATTTAAAGTATATTTAGTATGGAAAAAAATAATGGGGAAGAGAACATTGCACCAAACATAGTAACACAAAAATTAAAAAAGTAGCCCTACCCAATTGTGATTGAACTCGGGGCTCTCGGGCTGAAAACCACCACACTAACTAATCTGCCACATTGCACTGAATACTGTATAATGAAATTTAAAAAATTGTCTTGGAAATGTGCATTTTCAACCAATATATAAGAATTTTGTGATGATTTTGATCCTGTTCTACCTAGGGGTAGATTATTTAAGGGGGGGGGGGGGTGGTTCCCCCTTTCGAAAAGTAAAATATATCACTATTTTTAACATTGTGTATAAAACAAAAATATTCAGCAATCACAAGACAAGAATTGATCCCTTAACATGCCCCTGAGGCCATTTCCGTATATCTAAAAACCAACATTTGACTCTCTACCGGCCACCCTCCTTCTAGCCCCCCCCCCCTTTTCAAAAAGTCTGCATCTGCCCCTGCTACCCCTTCAAAATTTCATTAGGCAAGGAACATTATGGTCAAGTTTCAAGAGTTTTTGATGAAAACTGTAAATTGTTCACATATACAGGCACTCACTGATAAATAAACAAGAGCACAAGCATAACCTCACCAACTTCATTGACAGAGGTAATGAATACAAGTGGAATCTATTTATGATAGAGTATTTTATTTAAAATAGCTGTTTATGTTGTTCACATCGCCCTTGGTGTAAGAAAGGGTTATCAAAAGGGTCAATATGAGTATCATTATTTAAGCCTCATACACTTTTTAGAATGACTTTTTAAAATGACAAAAAAAACCTTATAATTAGTTTTGAATTTAACAACCTATTAAAATGACACTTATTTGAAAATTTACCTTGGAAATAAAATTTTAAAAATAGTGAACATTTGTCTGTTACTTACATTAAATTCACTTTTATTCTCAAGTTGAAAAAAAAGAAAGTTTAATCATTTCTTTCCTCATTTAAGGCTAGTAGTAAGCTGTAGATAATACTTGTGTGGATGTCATCTGGTACTTTAAATAAATTAAAGTCTGAAACAAACTCAACCATGGACTGGATTAAACAGGAAATACTGAGGGTATTTTCAGACTCGGCAAATAAGCGGAGCATAACATACACGGCATATTTGTCTTTGTCTGAACTAGCTGGCGATCCGGAGCGTAACTTGTGCTTCCTGCATACCTTAGTTTAGCGTAAGTTACAGAGCTACACCTTGTACACCTGAATTGTTTTGTCCTTGTGTTACGTGTTGTCCAATCAAAATTTGCAATCGGTCTGCATTGTCCAATCAATTACAGATCACTGGTCATAGAAAACCCACTGGTGGCAATTTCAAAATTGCTTGACTTGCGATACGCCTTGTGTCCGAACACCTTGGTCGTTATGCCGCAGATTAGGCTTGCGTCATGCTTACGCTAAGCTCCGCTTAAGCCTTGAATCTGAACATAGCCTGAGATTGAAAAGGAATATGAATATGATTGCTAGTAACATTTAATGCAAGTTTCATCAACCACTATATATTTGGAGAATGAAATTGAAAGTAAATACAATATTTAAAATATATACTATATATTAATAAATAAATTAATATTTACAAATTACATTACATATTTATATAACTATAAACATCTGCTAGGTTAAAAAAAGAAATATGTTTGCCAAGGTACAGTGTCAGTTAAAAGAATTTGTGTCAATATGTCTTTCATGTTTTACAATTATATTAAATTATATTTCTATGCCTCATGTCGCTCTATAAAACTTTAGTTTGTGACATTAATTGATTTATTAAGTGACCTATTTAATTGCTTTGTTGGGTGTTTAGTTTGTTGAATGATTGATAGACTAATTTTTAAATTTTAAATATAGATTGAAAGAAAATTTCCAAATTATCTTTTTAATATAGAGTTAAGCAGGCACCTTCCAGTCTTTTAGAATGTTATGTATAGTGTCTATTCATGCTCTATTTTTCTGTGTGTCTTAACAATTATGAAGATGTAAATTAGGTATAATAATTTGTATGCAACAAGTGGCAGTGCCAGAACTTCCCTGACAGCAGGGGAATACTCTCAGTTTTGTTAATACATGCCACTCTACAAATAGCACACTGAAGCCACTGTGCATATATTGCAGATCTGTACTAAAAAAACTATAGAGCTACTGGAAAAACAGGCCCACTGACTGACTTATTGATTGATTGATTTGATTAGTTGGTTAATTGGTTGATTGGCTTGTTGATTTTATTGGTTGGTTAATTGGCTTGTTGGTTGGTCGGTTGAGTGGTTGGTTGGTCTGTCAGTCAGTCAATCTGTTGGTCAGTCAGTCGATTGGTTGGTTGAGTGGTTGGTCAGTCGGTTGGTTGGTTGAGTGGTTGATTGTTCGGTCAGTCAATCTGTTGGTCAATCAGTCGGTTGGTTGGTTGGTTGAGTGGTTGATTGGTCAGTCAGTCAATCTGTTGGTCAATCAGTCAGTTAGTTGGTTGAGTAGTTGGTCAGTAAATCAATCTGTTGGTCAGTCAGTCAGTTGGTTGGTTGGTTGAGTGGTTGGCTCAGAGGAGAGGATTATACAAAATCAGTTATTTATTTCTGATAGCCTACTCAAGAACATATTAAATGATCAAAAGTATAATACCAGTTATATCCAATTGTGAGTTCACTAACTTTCAGTGATTTTTTTTATTTACCTTCTTCGCGTGGCACCCTGGTTGCACCACGGTGAAATCTTCACAAAAACAAAAGGTCAAAGGTAAAAAATTATCGCATTTAGGTCAATTATTGAATAATTATTGAAATAGAATTAGAGTAAGTTAAACACCTGTTGCTGCAGTACTTTTATCAGATAATTTTTATCGCGATAATTTATCGGATAATTGTTTCCTGTGGAAACACGGCCACAGTTTGTACTTTCTTCCTTCAGTATCCCTGCTCACACTACTCATTTCAAATGATCACTTTTACCTTGTGTACTCCAATTAGGTCCCATAAAAATAATTATTAGTTTACCACCCTACCATAGCATAAAAACTCATGTATGGCAGTTTTTTTTTAACCGAGCCTGAAATGAATAGTGATCTTGCGTTGGGGTACTCGATCGCCCACCATTGATTCACGCAAATACGACACAGATACCAGTGCAGCAGCCTGCAGCGAATAGTGATCTTGCGTTGGGGTACTCGATCGGCCACCATTGATTCACGCAAATACGACAGATACCAGTGCACCAGCCTGCAGCGAATATTGATCATTGTAGGCCTATTCCTAGTTGTGTACATCATTGTTGAGCTCGAAAAATCGATCATTATGTTAAGAAAATCCAAAGCATTTCAAGTGAATATAAAAGGAAAAAACGATCGTTTAAATAGTAAATAAAGACAAAAAAATTGGGGATTTCCCCAAAAGCGATGCTCACGGGTGTGATGAACTAATAATTTTTATGGGGCCTCATCTTACGACTTCTGAAATTTCCTCTTCAGACATTAAGATTGCTCGATAACCATGAACCCTCCACTCCCTGTAACTTACACACTGCAAGTATTAATTATTTGTAATAATTGTATTAAATGTCTCTTACAGTAGCATTGTTGTAATTTTAGTGGATAATTGCTCATGCTGGTATTCTACATCTTGAATGAATGTTAAGAGGTAAATGAAAAAAGTGGTGATGGTAAACCACAGTAAGGCAAAAAGAAGACATGAGGGTTTTACTAATACCTTCTGATGCCTCTTATCACATTTAGAGTTTTCCGTGTATTGTTTGTATCAACTTTGCCAGTACATCCATGCAGATATTGAAATACAGGATAAAAGTCTGGTAACAAATATACAAACTAGGTGATGACAAGTAGCCCTAAAGTCAACTCAACCAAATCCAACCTCTTCTATAGTCAATTTCAATTGGTTTTCAGTTTAGTTTTGTTCAAAGAGATTCAAATTTTACAATGGACACATTGGTTTTATGTATAACGTCATTTGAAGCAGTGCTATAAAGTAGCATACGTTATACACTGCAGGTTTTACGTGTTTTGATAATGAAAACGAAAAAAAATAAGCTAATGACTGCTCGTTTTTTGCAAATGTCAAATGTGGCATAGTAGGTCTAGAAATGCATTTTAAAATTTACCTTAAAATCATTTAAATGGCTAGAATGTGCTTTGTGGGTGAACTTTACCCCGTACGCATCATTTCAGTGAGAAATTAGGACAATCATTCAATTTAATTACCTACGTTTGAAATGTGTGTTTTCTAAAGATTGAAGTTTTCTCATTTTAAAGTGTAACACACGATTTGGGTTCATCAGTGTGTCACCTTTTGATTAAAGTTCTAGATTTTCAACTAGTTCATCTGATTACATTTTTTCATTTGGGAACTAATTTTTGTATTATTGAGCAAACTATTAGTATTCAAACAATATCAATACACTATTAGTGGCAAATGTTAATTGGTGGTTGTACGGGTCTAATCTGACCCATAACTATGATTATTCTCAAAAATATAAACAACACCACTGCCTAAAATGAAATTTAGTTTAAAGCATGGTATAGTATATTCATCCAGTAACTGGTGAAATAAAAATAAGCCTACACAGTATATAGCTTTATGGCAGTACTAAACAATATTTTTTCTTTTGTTGTTTTTTTTTTACAATAATTAATTCTTTTATTGGAATTATAGTATTTTATATTTGATATTGTTTATATTATAAAGAGAAATGAACAGGAAACAAAATTTGAAGGTACTGTACAGAGGAAAAGGCCAGTTTTGTGATAATTTTGCAGAACCACAGACACATGTACACACCACTAATACACTCACAAAAATATCTTGAATTTACATATTTATTTTTGAAAGGTCATGAATTTCTCATTCCGTTACATTTTGGGCTTCAATCTCTAAACTATCGAGGATGTCACAGACCATTAGACGCCTTTTGTGAAATAAACATGGGGGAGTACATTAGAACTGACAGTGAGGTTATGGCAAGGGGTCATCATCACTGGTGCAATATGACAGATTGGTCTGGTGTTTGTTTACATTTACAAGCTTAAGGGATGATCTTGAAACTTGGGTAACAGATAAAGATAATGCACTGAAAACAATGAGAAGGTAATTGCTTGGGTTGTTTATGAAAGGGTGAATCTTAGGTGTAGTTGATGATTGATGCTTTGCAGTTTGTTTATATTAATCTGATTCACTGGATTCCTGTTGACATGTTCACATAAGGGATCACACAAAATATTTAAAATTTACAAAATTTACTAATTAAACTAAAATTACTTAAAATCATAAACATATTAATGATACCAGATTTATGTAAGTGTGCATTATTTTTTTGATATTATATTATATTTTCAATTGAAAAAAACTAAGCAAAAATTATTTTTTTTCAACTATCAAAGAAGATATTTCTTTATTTTGGCATTAGTGCAAATTTGTAGTGTCATTTTCAAGTGATAATATATCTTTAAATATAATTTTAATTTTAAATTATTTCAAACCATATTCCACAATATGGTGGAAAATATTAAATAAAAATAATATATACCTGCCAACTCTCATGCATTATGCGTGAGTCTCACGCATTGGAGCCTATTTTGGACGTCTCACGCATAATAATTATTTCTCACGCATTGGCAGAATCCTCACTCATAAACAGTAATTTCAATAATTTCCTCACGAATGAGACAATATAGTGTAAAAATCGGTAAAAACGGCCCTTCAAACAGCGATAATCTGGGCAAAAATGGGCAAAAAATTGTCAGATGAGGTTTTTTTTTAGCTTTCTCCCAAAATGGGAGAAAGTGTGGCCCAGTACTGCAGACGGGGTTTGTCTCACGCACTGGATCCAAAAACAGTTGGCAGGTATAATATTATCCTAGATTTATATAAATGAACATTGTTCTTGTTAACAATTATGAAGTAAATGTTTTATATTAACATTGTATAAGTAAACATTTTTATTAAATAAAAATGTATCAATTTTCTTTTAAAACTAATGTAAAAACCAATATAAAATAGTAAATACTTAATCAAAACAAATAAATTTAAATGCAATATTATAAAGTTAGAATTAGGTTAAACAATCTAAGAGTTGCCTTGAAGAATGTGGTGGTAATGATGATGATAATGTTGATAATTATGACAATGAAAATGTTAAGCATTCCTGAGACATCTATCAACACACTAAAACATGAATTATTCAATTACATAAGAACAAACTACATTAACAATACTAATAGAATTGTAAAAAAGCTAAAGTTATAATATATTAAAATCATCCAACTTATCTAAATTTATTCACACTAATAAAACACATAAAATATCTTTTGTTATTTTTATCATGAAAATAAAACACACACAATTCTCTGATTTATGATATAAAGCAATTGGGATTTATACCTAGTGATTCTAAACATTATTTCAAGTGATAACAATAGTAATAAAACGGCCGCACACGACAGCAAAGCCCAGGGTTGAGGGAATTTACAGCAGAATAGGGAGAAATAAAACGCATCATTGCCCTGTTGATGGATACCAATCCACCACTTGTTATATTAATTTATTTATTAAGTATTTTTATGGTCTTTCTCGTAATCTATAGGTGTAAATGATTTTGATATTATGCAGTTGTCTGATGCATGCCCCATGAGTATCTAACTACTTACAACCTCCAAGTATTAACTTATTGTTATATCTTTCACAGCATAGTAGGTCTTTAAACATGTTTTGAAAAATTCCCAACAATAAATTTTTCAACTTACTGGCTAATTATAAATATAAACGTAGGTGGTCAACCACAGAAACAAAATTTGTTTTAAAATATTGTGTTCTTAACTTTTTGAATCTCTGTACGATCTACAATGGGTTACTAAGCAATATTTCTACCTTAGGCCAAAAAAAAAAGAATTGTAATGTTGCCCAAACCCGACCGACCCAAAAATCGCGAAAATCCAGGGTCGGCGTTTTTTTTCTTTTTCTGCTCGTACTAAATTTTTTCGAATCAAATATTTCAGCTTTGGTTGCCCTTATTCGCCGATCTAGCGGGGATGAAATGACCATACTCGAAACAAATCAATATAAAAACACTACATTAGGCCTAGGTTGGCGCCTAGATCTAGCTACAGTACCTCAATTTCACTGTATCTGAATTAAAATTGAATTGAATTGAAACTAGTCAGTACAAGTCATTTTCACAAAGGATATCTATATATAGGTTAAAAAAAAAAAAAAAAAAAATCCGACCGACCCATCCTGTTTTAAAATTTTTCTGTGTTTGGGCAACATAACATTTTTTTAGGCCTTATCTGCATTTACAAAAGAAACCCACTTTTAATATGACAGCACAAAAAAAGAGAGCAAAATTCATAATGATAGAGGGCAGCATTGGTAAAACAAAGGAAGAAGCTATCCCATATATTATAGGGTACATTCATTCAATGCTGTCTAATTTAACCATGGCTTTTTGAAGATTTTGTTGCAAAATTATGGGTATGCTGAATACTATTATAATGTGCAATTTCATAACTAGTGTTTCCTTAGAAAGAGCAAGTTACTATAACGTAATAAATTTTATGATGTTTAGATCATTTTTCAAAAGACAATTCATCTTTTAATTAAATTTACTAATTTATTTTTTAAATTAATCAAAGCATTACAATATTAAAGATGCATTCTCACTTGAAAAATAGCAAGTTATAACAAAAAAAACAACAAAATTTTGAAAATAAAATATTTCTAAATAGTGTTTATTAAAACTGTTTCTCTTTTTTCCATAACAAACTCTGCTATATTGACAGTCTCTAATGGCTCTCTGTTTTTAATATCATAAAGTATATTATTGTATTGTATGCATTTGAGGGGATACCAAAAATATATGTACAAGCTGTTGTAAAATATTGCACAAAGACAATATTTTGCCACAAGGAGTACAACATTCCTTATTATTAGTCAATAATGCCGTTTTTTTCAATGTTATATAGCATTGAACCGCACATGAGTAATATCTAACCCCCAGGTCGCTGTCACCTGAGAAACTGAAGGTGTGTGTGTGTGCAACTAGGTGTCACTAGTGTCGGGCTGATTTTTGCCGTTCAATGACAAGTGCTTGGAAAGTGCCAATCTCATTGTGTCAAGTCCACAGACACCCTTGCAATATATTTCTCTCCTTTTTTTGAAACCTTTGAATAGTAATTTGTTATCATGCATTAGTAACTTTATCATCCAATACATTTCGTCGCCACTCAAACAGTATGTCAAATTAACCTCCTCCCCCATGTTCGGTCTGGGTCTAGCCTATTACTCTTATTATGAGTGTTAAGTAAAAAAGAGAAAACAAGTCGATCCAACAATAAGACACAGAAAGCTGCGCGCAGTAGCTGGTCAGTGTCACCAACTCTTGGTGCACTGCACGCCATCACTTTTATTTAGCCAACAAAACCGGGCTAGTATTTCTATTCTACAACCACCTATACAAGGCGATTGAAGATTAGAGTGCGGCTACTGATCCAAAACTATACAAGCAAGATCAGTGATCGAATGAATCAGTTCTGTATTGTGCTTGCTTTTGTACTATTAACATCATCTGCTATGCAAATTTAAAATTTCTGTGACTATGCCTGAGGCGAAAGTCTCCAAGTGTAGTAGCCTGAGGCGTTATTCCCAATTTGCATAACTCCAGAAACAAAAAATAATATATTATATACAATTTTAATAAGGAAGTAAGCATTTAAAAGTATATTTATAATGATATTTTAATTCAATTTTAATGTCAATGTATTACCAGTTGATGATTAATTAATTGTTTCATATCTCATAGATATTTAAAGTGACACCCATACAATGCTGGTTATCAGAAATTATATATGGAAAGAACGAAAAAAGCAAATAGTCACAGACGTGCATGAAAAGACAGACATTTTTGAAAAGCTGTTATAGAGACGCTTTCCGTGTCTAAAAAGAGCAAAAATTTTAAAATGATACATACTGTGGAACCACGCAGAATAACACTTTTCTCTAGAAATAACTACAGTAGTACATATATTAATTGTAATTTTGTATGCACTGAGGGAATATTGAATTACAAACTGTGGCAATATTTTACTACAGTGTGTACAATATTTTTTCCATAGCCCTGAAATAGAGGCATACAATTTTATAATAATTCCATTACTCTGTAATAAATAGGTCATAGGCAAGGCCTGCCCAGGACCATAGTGTCTGACGCAGTTGATATTTAGTCAAGGACAAGATCCAAAAAATAAGACAACCAAGTTCAATGTAAAAAAAGCTTGTAACAAATTTGTCCTGGTCTATCTAAGCTGTCACCCTTAACGGATAGACCAGGAGTGTAGAATTGCCACTGCAAGGCAATCACTGGATGACACTTCCTGTATGAATGACCATAACTCCATTTACATTTATTCATTAATTAGATATCTTAAAACATGTGACAATTTCTTATTATACCATCTGTAAAAAGTTAATAATTGAATATTAATTTTTAATTATTAAACTGGTAAAAACTACATCATTGATTAATAATTCTTAATATTGCTGCAGTGATAAATGAAAGAAAATCTTGTACTTGCCAATCTTATACAGCAACCTATTAAACAACATCTGATATCTGATGTAGTTATGAACAATTACTTTCCCTCTATAATACTGTACAATAAGTAAACCATTTCATTGCCTACAAACATTGAGTATTTATTATGCATGTGTTGTTTATATGTAATACATAAATGTCGAACTGAAATACAGACAGATGAAGTGTTAGTATGTGGATCACCTTTAGCTCTAAATGCTCCATCCAATTTTACTCATGCCAACGTTTCAACCACTGACAAAAATCTGTGAAAGCAGTGCATTCGAGTGATACGGGACATACAGCAAGAGTTGCTTACTATGTGGATTTGAAGCAATGAGCAAATGAATACAACAAAATTGACAGACCCAATTCATTTGAAGCTTTTTGAAAGATGGATAGTTAGTACAATGAGGAAAATGTGTTTATGAATCAGTAATGAATTTTGTAGAAAGAGTGAATTTGGCTCTGGCGGTACAAGATGTGAGTAAGCGGAAGATATTACAATAAAATTAAACCCAGATGATGAGCATAAAGAAACTGGTTACAAATCTGTGTTTGATCTTCTGGTTTAATTTATAAGAATATATACAGCAGTACAATACTATAATCTGAATTAAAGTAGGTGATTTTTTAGGGCAATTTTAAAGTTAACATACTGCTGAAATGTAAAAGTCTTTAAATAATAATAATAATGTTTTGTGAAATTTGAATGAGTTTGACAATATGTGTGAGAGAGTTGAGGTAAAGTTACAATTTTACTTTTGTGTCTGGAAATCCATAAGAACACTTCAGGAACAGTTTGATGTAGAAATGTTATATATGTTATATATTATAGATGTAGTATACATGTACTTGCATACATTGTTAACATCTTGAATCAAACTGTAGATAAAAGTAATAATTTTGTGAATACTGTACTAAGGTCTGAAATATTTTTATTCAAAAAATAATTATATTTGGTATGAAAGGGATGCATGTAGCAGCCACCTTAAATTCTTAATTAGTAAAAAACAGTATGTATGATATGCATACATTCATTTGATTAATCGGAAGGAGAATTTATTATAAGCTGCCTTTACCCAAACCATATTATTTCACATTGTTTTAGACTCTGGTTGTGCTCGTCTTAAACAGGTTTTTAAATAAACTTTTATAAAAGTTGGTTTAAGACATTTGGTTCATTAACAGACATTTCAGGAAAAGTATAAAACATGTTTACTCATCTAACAAAATTAAAAGAAAATGATAGGTCTATCGTACAGCCTCTTGCTAATTATACTCTTTATTTTTGTAAGAAAAAAAATCAATGAGTAATTCAATAAGTAACATTATTTGATTAACCTTAATAACACAAAGAATCTGAAAGTATGTTGGAAAATCACAAAACAAAATAGAAAAAAAAATGTTGAATTTGTAGATCTTATTAGTTAAATATTTAATTCAGTAACTAAAGTTATTGACTTTGATGGTGTAGAGTTTAGTGACCCAATAGCGATTTGTACATATTACATATCAAGTCTCATATATCATTATGAAATATGACCAAAACATAATGAATCTTCAAATTTACTTATTATTTTCATCAGTTTTTAAAATGCTTTTCTGTAACATAGGAAGAACACATTATCGGTTATACTGACTAAAGTGAATGAGTTTGAATATTTGTAGACTACATATGAAACTTGAGTAGTCGAGATGAAACAGTTCAATTTAGATTGCGATTGAAGAAAAACCAGTCATTATAAATAGTAATTTATTTTCACTAATATAAAAAAACACAGTCAGGGTTAAGCAATAACACTCAAAAAGTCAATCTGAATTTTCTTGTGTAATGAAAGAAGGCTAGCAAACAAAATGTATTAAAGAAATGATAAAATGCAATTGTCATAAAGATATACATGGTATTATAAACCAAATTTCTTAATTTGATAACTCAAGTTAGAATTAATATTATTATTATTGAAGTATATACTATTTATAAATTAACTTACTATGTATCTACAAATAAATTGAACTTGATAATGCGGTATAAACGTTTAATAAATAAGATCCCCATGTTTGCAAAAAGCCAGTTTCAGTTAAACTTTTTAAACAGCTTGATTTTTTTTTTTTTTATTAAACACGAAACAGAGCAATCTGAGATATGAATATAGGGCACTATATCAATTGTATAAGTTATAAATATAATTAGTGTATTTATATAATGATTTAGGCCAGTAGTATACACAAATTAAGTTATGTAAGAAAGCTAACATGTAATAAGATGTATCCATACCTTACAGTAACTTACAATATGTATTCATCTAATGGATGGTACTTAAAAATACATTTATTTATATCTCCTCATACAAAATTAATTTTAGGATAAAATAAAGAAAACTTATGGTGCTTAGGTCTCCAAATTTACCTAATCAATTTTCTTTATTGATGATAATAATTTGACAATAAGTTACTTAGACCAAAGTGATACCAAAGCATTGCCAATGTCATAGACTGTAAATGAAATTTACTACTTCTTGCATTTATATTATATGCAGTAATTAGAGCAAGCAACACATCATTATCAATTAGTAACCTAATTTTAGCTCACCTCACTTGAATATGAAAGTGAATGGAGTATTTTAAATTCCAAACTTACTGTGTTAGAACTTCATTTCCTATAAACACCACTCAACATGGATAGGTTAATACTCAAGAGTAGGGCTGATCAAGGAGGTTTTATAGTGAAAAAAACTCCTTGGGCTGACCTTGGTCAGTACAGATTAAACAAATTTTTATATTGGCAATAAATTTCTTTAATTTTTCTTATCTCCTTTTCCAAGTTTGCATCCACCAAAGAGAATTCCTGGAGCTAAATCTGTGTCAGTCTCCGATCTTTTAGCTGTTAAAAGATACAAAAGCAAAAAAAAAAAAAAATAAAAAATGGGAATATATTAAAGTATACAAAACAGTGAAAAATGCTTAACATCTGATGGATTGGTTAGTTACAGAGAGAAATGTATTAATATCAGCGTTGTTAGTTAGCTGACACTGAGACCTGGGCAGAATCAATAAGCCATACAGTTGCCATTTTCCCCAATCCATTTTCTGCGGAGGAGACTGTAGTTCTCGTCGTAAGGCCATTCATCAGTTATCAAAGCATTTTACTAAAAGCAGTGTTTTGCAATATTTAGATTAGCAGTAGTATTATAGACCTACACATAAAGCTATCTCAGTGACATATAAATTAAGCATATCAAATATTTTCACCAAAAAAATGGATTAACTTTATTTTTAGCATTATTATATAAACTTGGCTGACCTATTTTAATATAATAATTATTTGAATTGTTATATACAATAAATCAACAACAAACAATTCATTGCTTGTTGCATTAATAGTAGGCCTAGCTGGAGTATTTTCTGCAGATATTTTTTAGGGAATATAATACATGAGTTATACTTTCATAAGTCACATTCAAAGTGGCACTGAAAAGAGACTTAAAATTGCTAATTAATTAAAACCACATCAATCTGGCATGAAGGATTTATATTATTTGACCTGGACAAAATCAAAGTATCACTTAACCTTTTCATTCTTTGAAAAAGAAACGCATTGCAATTCTTTATAATCGGAGAAATTAAGGAGTGACTAGAAAAAAGATCTGACTGATAATTTATTTTTTGGTACAAAAACACAGATTTCAAACAATATGACACTTTTAGAAGGTTAGTATACTACAAGCTTAGATACTGAGGTCAGCTGAGACACATTTTAAGGGAAAACTATATGTAAACAAATTATACTTGTTCAGGGTCAAGTGACCATCTTCATGGGGACATCTCATGGCCACTGGAATAAAGTTTGCAAGTACTTTTAATCATATCATTGAGTACTAAACTTCTTATGTCACAACAATAGGTGGTGACTTTTGTTGTCAATATCATGGTAATTTCATACCTGAATGATTTTTTAATCTTATGGTTTAGAATAGCCTTTTTGTAATTTGACATAATAATTTACCATCAGTATGAACAATATAACTTTATATTCAGTTGAATATAAATGTGATAACTAAAATATAACTTTAAATTTAACTTTTAATCTAAAATATCAAGATACACTACTGTAAGCAAAGCTAAAAATCTGAAATGCTTCTTTGCATAAGGTAGTGACAATCGGTTGAATGCAATTTTGCATTACTGATGGCAACAAAGGGTGCCATCTATTGGTGTGATGTAACAGTTTAGTACTCTATATTTCAATATATAAACAGAAGAAGGTTAGCGGATATATACACCCTCTCAAATTATGCTCATGTTATTACTTGTACTATTATTTATTTTTAGCATTATTCTTGTTATTATATTTACATTATTTTTATTATTCTATAAAGATGCGATTAAATACAATTTTCACAAAACCACACCATTATTATTTTATGCATTATGTAACATTTCAATATTCTGTATGTTGCATACCAAACTTTGAATATTATTTCATGAGTCGGTCCTCAGTATTAAACATTTTGTTGAATCATTGTTTTATTTTATTTAGTTTTGCTGTTTGTAAAATAATGTTATGTTCAAATGCTTTAATAATAACTATGGATGCTACCAAAAGAATATTTAGCTAGCATGTTCAAAAGAGTCTCTAAATTATTGGCTTCCTTATCCCCATTTTAAAATTAACAACATTTTTACAAGCAGTAGAAAGTAGCAACTTCCACTTAAGTGTATATCGGAATTGTGATGGGAGAAGTTGGTATAGGTAATTATTGAGGTTAAGAATCTCAATCAAGACCTTCAAACTCATCACACTTGTTGAGTTGCTTGTACCCTTGGCTAAAGCACTTTACTCACATTGCTTCAGTCTGTCCAGCTATACAATGATTAACGACAAATTTCTGGAAAGTAACCTGCGATGGGCTTTGACACTCCAATAAGCTCCATCGCTGTAGGCCGTAATGCTCAGACGATAATTTATTACATACAAACTGTCAAATTTTTTAATTTTTAACTTGTAAATTAATCTTACCATGCAAATACTTTTTAGTTGGCATATTTTAGGATAAGATGTTGCTTTATAGAAATACAGTAGGTGTATCAAAGACAAACAAATTTACCAACAAAAAAAAAATGGTAAATATATATTGGTAAAAAAAATATAGAGTTCTGTTATTTTAGTAATGATGAGTTTTAATTTAATTATAAATTATGGTGAAAATACTTTGCTACAATGGTGATAAACCTTGTTTACCATCTAGTTGAAGAATAGAGAATTTAGTTGATTAAAACACAGCCGGAATTGTTTTAGCCAAACTTCAAGTCACAATATCTGGAAGCTTTTCAACTCATCAGACATTTATTATATGTGTCAGATACAAATGGATTCAAGCTGCCTCCAAAACCTGTGATTCACTCATTACGTTCACAATCCATTTATTTAAACAATTAAGATTGACTGATCACCATCGTTTAATGCAGTTATATCCCATAAAATCAAATATACATTTTGTTTACAAGTTCTTCCCCAGAGAATAGTGAGTTTGCCAAGATTAATACTGGTTCCTGCAACATTAACAATTTTACATTTGTTAATAGTAACATTAAATATATACAGTGTAAGTTGTAAATGTGAAGGCGGGGTGGGGGTGTTAATGATTATGAGGCTTACGAAGTGATACTTTCTAATTCACGTCTCACGGTGGGCCTATTGAGTGTACTTTTTTTATTCAAATCTCAGCTTAGGGAGCGTACATTTTAATTCAAGTCTCACTACAAGGCTTAGGGAGTGGTACTGGCTAAATCAAGTCTCCTGGTGGAGCTTAGGGAGTGGTACTGCCTAATTCAAGTCTCATGGTGGAGCTTAGGGAGTGGTACTGGCTAATTCAAGTATCATGGTGGAGCGTAGGGAGTGGTACTGGCTAATTAAAGTCATGGTGGAGTTTTGGGAGTGGTACTGACTAATTCAAGTCTCGTGGTGGAGCTTAGGGAGTGGTACTGGCTAATTCAAGCCTCATGGTGGAACTTAGAGAGTGTACTGGCTAATTCAAGTCTCGTGGTGGAGCTTAGGGAGTGGTACTGGCTAATTCAAGTCTTATGGTGGAATTTAGGGAGTGGTACTGGCTAATTTAAGTCTCTTGGTGGAGCTTTGGGAGTGGTACTGGCTAATTCAAGTCTCATGGTGGAATTTAGGGAGTGGTACTGGCTAATTTAAGTCTCTAGGTGGAGCTTAGGGAGTGGTACTGGCTAATTCAGGTATCGTGGTGGAGCTTAGGGAGTGGTACTGGCTAATTCAAGTCTCTTGGTGGAGCTTAGAGGGTGGTACTGGCTGATTTAAGTCTCGTGGTGGAGCTTAGGGAGCTAGCTAATTAAAGTCTCATGGTGGAGCTTAGGGAGTGGGTACTGGCTAATTCAAGTCTCATGGTGGAATTTAGGGAGTGGTACTGGCTAATTTAAGTCTCTAGGTGGAGCTTAGGGAGTGGTACTGGCTAATTCAAGTATCGTGGTGGAGCTTAGGGAGTGGTACTGGCTAATTGAAGTCTCTTGGTGGAGCTTAGGGAGTGTACTGGCTGATTCAAGTCTCGTGGTGGACCTTAGGGAGTGGTACTGGCTAATTCAAGTCTCATTGTGGAGCTTAGGGAGTGGTACTGGCTAAATCAAGTCTTATGGTGGAGCTTAGGGAGGGGTACTGGCTAATTCAAGTATCGTGGTGGAGCTTAGGGAGTGGTACTGGCTGATTCAAGTCTCATGGTGGAACTTAGGGAGTGGTACTGGCTAAATCAAGTCTTATGGTGGAGCTTAGGGAGTTGTACTGGCTAATTCAAGTCTCGTGGTGGAGCTTTGGTAGTGGTAATGGCTAATTAAAGTCTCATGGTGGAGCTTAGGGAGTGGTATTGGCTAATTCATGTCTCATGGTGGAGCTTAGGAAGTGGTACTGGCTAACTGAAGTCTCGTGGTGGAGCTTTGGGAGTGGTACTGGCTAATTGGCTAATTGAAGTCTCTTTGTGGAGCTTAGGGAGTGTACTGGCTAATTCAAGTCTCACAGTGTGAGGATTAGAAAGAGATACTTTCTAATTCAAAGACCTTCATTATATTCAGTGTTCTGTACAGTTCGATTTAGAGAGAATTCATTTAAATTGTTTTAATGATTTTGTGATTTAAACGGCTTTGACTGTATTACTTGGCTACAGTGTCACTCAGTTTAAAACTAAAGAGAAACAAAACCGAACAGGTTATTCATATCAATGTAGTAATATACATACTGTTATCCAGGCAGCCCATAATCAAATCCTTGGCCAAATAAGGCATATTTAATTATCAAACCCCTGTAAAGTCCCCGTATACTTTGATCACAATATGGCAGATTAGAGTTGTACTTGTGGCCTTACCTATAAGTTTGATTTGGTGTGTAATATAGGTATCTGTAATACGTTCAAGCTCCTTCAGACCTTTCCAAGAAGTTAGAATAGTATCAACCTGTAGAGGGAGACAAACAGAAATTTGATCAAAATGTCTAGCAGTAATAATTTGTATAAGCTTCTATAAGCAATAACCCAGTAAATGGCAAAATATTAAATTATTTGAAAAAGTTCTTTATGTATAAAAATAAAAATTGATTTATTGATTAAATAGATTTTTTGCAGTCACTTGATTGAGAAACCATCAAACAAGAATATAGGCACTGTCACTGGCTAATGTGGATCCAATTTTCCGGGGTTTAAGCCTGTTAAGCCCCATCCCCACCCCCCTTAAATCAACCCCTAAATTGAAAAGAAAATTCTGCATTGACCTAATCAAGACTTGACTTTTTTAGCTTCTTTCACAAGATATGTAAAGAAACCTCACCACACTGTGACTACAGAGAGCTACAAACTATCAGGTACATCATTGCTGATTGCAACGTCTACAATTCACCAAGAGCCATCATTTTTATTCTCAGTTTAAGAAAAAAAACAGTTTGAGAAAATAACAATACCAGTAATAATATGAGGCTAGTCATGGCAAACCCAAGTTGTAGCACAGGAAGTTATTGGGAAGTAAGCAAACAAACACCAAGAACAGGAATACAAAGCAAATTTGTTACATTTCGTCCAATAACTTCAGTTATAGATGTCCAATTTTGAAAATGAATCCCATATTTTAAAGGTTGAAAAATTTATAATAAGGTTATAACAATAACTCAATTTCAAATTTTACTACAACTTGGTGGTTTTGCCGTATCATGCCTTATATTTTAAATATTTATGTTGCGCAATTTACAAAAAGAATGATCAAAGGTACAGAAAAGGTAATTAACTGTTTATATATATCTAGAAAGGATATTTTCACTAATGCTAATATTAGGATCCGAAAGGTCCATTGATCAACTTCAAGTAAGAAAGTATAATGCATACTCCAAGCAATGAGATACATCAATTTATTATGTCATCATCAGGAATTCCTGATGATGACATAATTTATGTTGAAATATTGAATTTTGTCACGATGGCGTGTATCTCATTGCTTGGAGTATGCATTATACTTTCTTGCTAATAATAGGCTGTTTGGAAAATTCAATTGTTTGTAACATGACATAAGCCTTAAATGTTGTTTAAAATATTGTAAACAAAATTAAAAAAGATGCATAATCAACTATAATAACATGTACTACACTAAGCACTCCCTGAGGGCACTAACAGATGTCAGAGCTTCACCTTCCGTTGCTAGAAGTATATCTTTGACGTGATCAGCCATTAACTCCTGTACACTCTGGATTCAATTATCCTTTGAGTAACACACCTCCATGTTTTCCATGAATTTTCAATGAATTGTGAATTTTCGATAGATTAGTAGTGCCGTAAGTAAGTCAGGCTTCACGACTTTTGAGGACGGGACGTGATGTCATTATGATACACATAGTGACATCACATAAGATCAAGATCATCTAGGCCTGGCTTGGGATAACAAACTTAGTTTATGTGAAAAATAGTATTAATTTATCTGTCACACTTTACTTAATTGTATTTTTAAAGTATATGGGCACAGAGAGCCAAAATGACACAAATGATGGTATAAACCATCACATGATGTATGAGGCAAATAACTTCATTATAATTTATGTATTTCTTCTATATCCTTTTAATTTACACTAGGTCCAATGTTGAGAACTGAAAAAGAGAGGAGATTTTAGTTCGGCTGGTTTGCGTAAATTCAAATGTGCAACGTTTCACAATAAAAAACAGAACACAGAAAAAGTTCATAACAATATGTAATATCATCTATATTATAGTATATAAATTGTATTAACACTGAGCAGAGCTGGTATATTTTGAAGAGACAACTGATTTTGCTCTTAGGCGAGGACAAGACCCACTCTGAATCTTTTTGGGACACACTTACAATTTTCAAGGTAAAAATTTAATTTTTCAGGAGGGTGGGAGATGACTCAAAAAATCGGGAGACTCCTGGCATTTTCAGAAGACTTGGGAATCTCTGCACATTAGTGTTGCCCTGTAAGGTTTATGTGCTCACAAAATTTTAAATAAAATTATGAACATTTTTAAAAGATTTCCTGTGTATGTTATTAATTAGGTAAAATATGAATGTTTTAAATAGTTAGAGTAAGCTTATATCATGATCACAACATGTACTGTTCAGTAGCATGCTGATTTTTTTTTTTAATTTTTACAAGTCAAGGAATTACTTATCTGAGGACTGAATGCGAAAGGTCCACTAATAAACTTCAAGTAAGAAAGTATAATGCATACTTCAAGCAATGAGATACATGCCATCGTGACAGGATTCAATATTTCGACATAAATTATGTCATCATCAGGAATGTCATTCTGTCATCATTCATTCCTGATGATTTGTCAAAATATTGAATCCTGTCATGATGGCATGTATCTCAATGCTTGGAATATGCATTATACTTTCTTACGATGTATAACTGAATCGTTTAAAGAATTTTTAAACTTTCTCTCTTACACAAAGCACAAACATGTAAGCCTACCAAATCTATTTTAGCTGAGCCTTGCCAATGATTTATCTGTGGATTTATTTACAGATTCACCGAATCCATGCTAATGTGGTTCAAACCCAGGCCAAAGCCGTCACATTCAAGTATGGACAGCTTAAAGGTTTTCATCTTCGTAAGCTGGGTACGGGTGTAATGTCTGTACATTGTTGTCTTTAAGAAATAACTAATTTTCTATCTATTAGAATTCGAAAGAAAATCTGACAATCACAGAGGACATTACCCTTGCTTTCAGCTATTTTGTACAACATGCCGTGCACGAGTCAGACTGTAACTGGTTTGATTTAGCTGTTTAAAAAAGTGGACAGTTAGCATCAATATTGTATAATAATATCAATCTCATCAGCTAAATTCATAGTAGTAAAATGTTAAGTAGAGATTGGATTATCTGGGCATTCGTGTCTGATTTGTTTTAACGATTCGTTATTTCATGTCGCTTGAGATTGAATTTAGTTGTAATGGTAGCTGTTCCTTTTAAGAGAAAATTAGCAAGACATTAACACGGATTAAGAATTATAGCCATGTCATTAATATCACTCCACCCAAACTATTAATTAACAACATAAAGCAGCTTGAAGGCATTTTATTTAAATTAATTTAGCCAGGATAACCTTTTAATAGTATAGATTTTTAAACCTATGCATACAATACCAGAGGAGGATCCAG